>JAHKKF010530549.1:4912-19831 GCA_019740295.1 Labeo calbasu
AATTTACTTTTTTTATTAAGTGTTACCTGTGTTTGCAAATAAACTCTGCATATATATATATATATATATATATATATATATATATATATATATATATATATAATATGAAGATAAAAACAGAAACATTTAAATATAATAAAAAAACATATATTATACATTATTAATATCATACATTATATCTGTTAATATTATTTAATGGAGCTGAGCTAATGTTAACTAACAATAAACAGTTGTATTTTTAGCTGTTATATACGAAAGATTAATGAATACTAAAATTAATAAATACTAAACAAAATAATAATTTAATTAATCAATTCCAAAAAAAAACAACAAATGTATTGTTTATTGTTATTTATTGTTAGTTCATAATGCATTAACTAACATTAACTAATGGGACCTTGTAAAGTGTCAACTAAATATTTAAAAATGAATATTAAATAAATTAAATGTTAATTTAATACATTTAAATTCATTCAAAAAACTTGCAATTTTTTTTTCTTAATTTGCTGTTATATGTATTAATATTTAAGCAAAAAGAAAATACATTGTTGTTTAAAATTATATTTTGTACATTTCACACATTTTAAGTTAGTACATTTATCGTTCATCAGAAGTCTAGAACTCTAAGTTACGAAATTACAATAATGTTTTTAGCATTAGTAGAGCTACAAATCTGGACAACTTTTAATGCTTTTATTCTGAATTATAATTTCTTTTGTTGTTTTTATCCTGCATAAGCCGTAACAGACGTCTTCTGTGAAGTGACAACATCTGTCTTTTTTCTTTGATAATCTTTTTATATCTCAATTAGACTTTGCTAAAAGTGCACTCGACTCTGCGTGGACCTCAATCAATTCTTTTTCATCTCCCCGAGCTGTCGTCAAACATAACAAGATCACAGCAGGAAGTTCATGTCACCAACTTCCCCCCCGAACATGATAACTTCATCTGCCGCTAGATTTCTCCGCCAAATCTCCCATCCTGTCACATTCACACACTCAGTCACGTACAGCCGTTACCAGCGTTTGCTTTCCACCTAATGGAATCAAACGCCGCAAAAACCCCAAACGTCAGCGCTTTTCATCACTTTGCATGGCCATTTTATTGTCCTTCTCGGTGCCTTTTGAATGATAATGATACAAATTACAGTTTGGCTATATTAATAGCTAAACCCCGAAAGCAGAGAAAGACAGAAGAGAGGAAGAGGGGAAAAAAGGTGTCTGCCTTTTCACCGTTGCTAAGTGCTAACGTGGGATTTCCTGGGCCCATTGTCATGTCAACTGGACCGGCAGCTATTCCATTGTGATGATAATGGATTCGGTGTTGTTGGCTCAGAGGTCACGAGGTCAACATAAGCTCCTTAATGGACTGTGAAATAACTCTAACTGCATTAACCTCCCCAGATCACATGGTGGGGAAAACACTCTCTCTCCTCAAATCAGGGGCCTTTATAGGCGCCACGCGATTGGATTGAATTTTAATTGGCAAGGCGTACACCTGGCAGCAGTGCGGAGAAGATTTTAATCTTTCAGAAAGGTGAGATAGGGAAAGATATGGTAAACAGACAGCGGTAACGGCTGACGGGGTTGTGAGGGTTACAGCTAGAATACGGAAGGTCAGTGTGGCTCGCCTTTAACAAAAATTGCTTTTCGCTTGTGCGTGTTTGCATTTTCATTGCTTCATTGTGTTTGCATGCTTGAACCATTGGGCATCTGTGCTCACATCCCAGAGTGGGCTTCCCTGGAGACGCGAACCAGGAGGGGCGTCACGTCCTCACGTTTGGCAATGGGAAATGAACGTTTAAATCACTGAGATTAGTGAGGCTTGGAGCTTGACATCACCAATCGTTAGGCTCAAGGCAAAATTACTTAAATTCCATACATTAGGGAAAAAGAATACATTTAGGGATGCCATTTCTAACATTTTAAATTGAGCTATTTGTCTTGCATTGCAAATACATGGAGTTCTACATAAGCATATTAATTAATTGCAGTACTAACTAGCCTGTGAGCGACTATGGACTGTGCTTGTAGTAATAACTTTAAACGACATCATTAAATCTTATTAACTTAAGTATGCATCTCAAACAAGTAAAAAAAAAATCATTTTGCTAACACTTTTGATTATGGAAAACATATTCACTATTATAATATTAGGGTACAACGGGGCTAAAGGCACACCTTAAGAAAAAAATGTACTGTTGACTGCGCCTATAATGTAAAATTGCAGAAAAAATATATATGTTTGTACTAAACATTTATGGAGCAACAGATTTTATATGACAATAAATCATACAAGTGGTTTATTTTGATTTAAAATCTTAGAAATGTATGAGGTGGCAAGAGGGTCACACAGTATTGATATAAATACTAAAATAATTTAGTTAGTTAATACTTGTTCAATTACTTTAGCAAAGTTTGTACTATTTTCTGCTTATTTTGAAAAATAAAAGAATACATTTTTGTTCAATATTTTTTTTTTAAATACAGAAACAAAATCATTTAAAAAAGTAAAGATTCTGAAAGCACTGAATAATAATTTAATATAGACATACAGTAGTAACAACTAATTATTACTTTATTACTGACATGATTAATATCATGATTTAAATATGATGGTTTCATTCTAAACATGGTGATTATCTCTAAGATGGACACCCAACATAATATATGATATTTACCATCTGAATCTAACCATGTCATGTCAACAAATGGAAAAGTCATCCATCTATTACTTATGTTAATTATTGTGCCTTTTAGCCCCAACAGCAGGGGTGCTTTTTACCCCAAATACTATACTTTTACATATTCCTTCGTATATTTAAAAACTGTTGCTTTAATTATCTTAAACAAAACTGAAAATCATTAAGAAGATTTGTCTCAAAATATATGCATGTATTTTAGCAATTTCCATATGCTACTTAAATCTACAACATTTTAAAACACACCAAATATTAGATCAAGAAAGCACAGAATCAACTTTGCGCTGCAGTCCTCGATCACGTCAAGGATCAGACAAATTTGCACGTGTATCTTGAAAAGCGGATGTTTTAGAAAGTGCTACGCCACGCTGTTGTGCCATCTAGTGGTTTAGAGGAAAATAATATCAAAGGCGCCTTTTACCCCGTTGTACCCTAAGAGTTTTCCCTCAGTATTTGCTGCTTATTGATAGTAAGGTAGTTGTTGTAGTAGTTATGTCTACGTATTGGATAGAGTTGGGGGATCTAGATACAGTCATGCACAATAAGGCATTAATATGTGCTTTTAAGTACTAATTAACAGCAAATATGCTATTAATATGCAAACTAATAAGCAACTAGTTAACAATAAATAGTGATCACTAATCTAAAGATGGTAACACTTTATTTTAGGGACCAATTCTCACCATTAACTAGTTGCTTATTAGCATGCATATTACTATTTCCCAATTAATATGTATGAGCGAATTCTGTTAGATGATACTTTTTACCTTACCTCTTTCATATATTTTTTAAACTTTGATAATCCATTGAAAAAATATTAAATGCTATAATAATCTACACAAAAACTGAATTAAACTAGGACCATTTTTACACAAAATATACCTGCCCTTCACTTTCAATGATATTTTCATCACAACCAATATGTTTGCCCCTAATAAAGTTACAGTCACAAGTACAAAACATGCCATGTCACTATTTTGTTTGGTTTGCACACAAAAAGTATTCTCATAGTTTCATAACATTACGGTTGAACCACTAATGTCACATGGACTATTTTAAAGGTGTCCTTACTACTTTTCTGGGCCTTGAACATGTCAGTTGCTGTCTGTGCAGAGTCAGAAAGCTCTCTGAAATTTGTTAAAAAAATCTCTTAATCTGTGTTCTGCAGATGAATGAAGGTCTTATTGGTTTGGAACGATATGGGGTTGAGTAATTAACGACAGAATTTTAAATTCTATTATTGATTCTATTAATGACAGAATTTTAAATTCTATTATTCCTTAATTAAATTAAATTAAATTAAATTATTCCTTTAAAGGAGAAGTTTGTTTCCAGAGAAATTTACAGATAATTTACTCACCCCCTTGTCATCCAAGACATTCAAGTCTTTCTTTAGTCGTAAATAAATTGTTTTTTGAGGAAAACATTTCAGGATTTTTTTTCCTTTGCTTCAAAGGTTTCTAAACGATCCCAGATGAGGAATAAGGGTCTCAACTAGCAAAATGATCGGTTATTTTCTAAAAAAAACTACAATTTATACACTTTTTAAACCTCAAATGCTCATCTTGTCTTGCTCTGCATGTACTCTGTGTATTTCGGTTCAAGACAGTTCGGGTATGTCGAAAAACTCCCATCTCATTTTCTCCTCCAATTTCAAAATCGTCCTACATCGCTGTTTTAACTTTTTTTTTTTCTTTTCACTAGATAAGACCCTTCTTCCTCGGCTGGGATAATTTAGAGCCGTTTGAAGCTGCATTTAAACTGCATTTTGGAAGTTCAAATGCGTGGGCACCATAGAAGTCCACTATATGAGGAGAAATCCTAAAATGTTTTTCTCAAAAAAACAATTTCTTTTACGACTGAAGAAAGAAAAACATGAACATCTTGGACGACAAGGGGGTGACTAAATTATCTGTAAATTTTTGTTTTGGAAGTGGACTTCTCCTTTAAGTTCTCCGTTGATATATTCACTAAAAAAATTCAACTTTTGAAAGTGTGGAAAAGAGTTTAATTTCTAAAAGTCCACATTGCCAAAAGTGCCCACACTAGAACAACCAAATCCAAATGTCAAGTATTAAGCTGAGGCAGGGCTCTGAAAAGGCATAATACACTCTGTACGTCTTTACGGTCAGTACCAAGCCACTTCAGCTAGGAAATGAGGGCATGCTTCAGGAGAACTCAAAGTGCCTCCACCCTCCTCCAGAGCAAATTGCAGGTGGCGAAATGAGGTGCTGAACTTCATAACGCTGATGGAGCATGTTCCGTGTGAATATAGGATAAACATCAATTAATTTCAGTCAATAAATAACGCTTTGAGGTCTTGCGTCAAAAAAGCCGAACAATTACTTTTCCATTTTTCTTGCCAAATGGGCTGATGAGGGAAAACAGGGGATCCGGCCGCGTAAATCAGTCTTAATTTTGCCTTCCCCATTAAAAAGCCGCCATTAAGACCCTCCTCGCCTCATTTCATCTTCTTCTTGTTTCACTTTTTCAATTTGTGCGAAAGGGGGAGTTCACTCATCATAAAATTTCACTTTGGCTGGCCTATCATTTGCATCTGAGCCAATAAATAGCAATTAGCATTAACAATTAAACCAGAGAGTGGAACCAATGCCCGCTCCCTTGGAAAGCTGATGAATGGCTACGGGGAGGCTTTTTTCAAAGGGAGCTGGGGGACATTAGCTTCCGTGGCCTTGCCGTAAAACCGCGCGCTCCAGGAAAGGAGTACATCCCGGGCTAAATGCTGATTTATTTGGCTCTACAACAGCCCGACACATCTCTCGTGGGGGACGCCGTGCGCGTCTGTGGGTGGCGTATTTGTGTGAAGGAAAGATTACGTGGAATTTCAATCCAATCTGCCACCGTGACGTCCCGCTAAAGTACATAAGTGTTACGTGGCGCGTTTACTTGTAGAGAAATCGCATTTTATCCTCGCGTCTAAGCGAGGCGGAGTTTTGCCCTTGCGCATTCGCAAGCACAAGTTTCCTAGGAATCTAGACTATAACTGTCTCGGCTGTACTTTTCTCAGTAATAACCGGAGCGCGACACCTCATGCGGCGTATTATCCGCGGGTGGCATATGGGTCTGTTTAGCCTGGTGTAATATGAAAGCACATTTTTAATGTTTCATTTTAGTGACCCATTTTATTCCCCCTCAGCAGGACGTGAAAGTAAAGTGCAGGTTTGAGAGAAAGCAAGAATAACCTCTAACAATAAGACTCAGACACTCTCTAATGATTCAAACACGGCACCTCTGAGACGCGTGACGAGAAATAGCGTCGGTTAATGACGTGATGACTTACTGCACGAGACCCCTCCTCTCCAGTCTCGTATGCCTGGATGCTTGGCTTTATGTACACAGTGGGTACGCCGTTCGACTCTGCTGAAAAGGAGATCATATTGTCCGTGCCTTATGATTGCTTTCGCTTGCATTAATCATCCAGTAAAGCACTGACACAGCAGTATGGGCGCCCTGCCTAACAAACCATAGACTAAGGACAGTGACACCCAAAAGCGAAAAAGGGGTTCTGGTTTAAATTGGAGGAGAGCGGCAGTCATTCTTTTTTTTTTTCTTTCTTTTTTTTTATTAACATCACAGGCCCATTAGAAAGCTCCTTGTTCACCTTCAGTGGAGCAGCAAATGAAGAGGCTCCAGAGCACAGGACTCCTACCGTCTCCACGCGGCCACGGCGCAGGCCAGCGCCAGTCATGTTGTAACGCTTGTAAGAAACAGATGTTCCTTCCCTGACAAATCTCCCCTTTTGATTTATTATTCATTTGCTCAGATCACAATGGAGAAGTCTTTGGCTCATTAATTAAATCCCACGCAAAAATAAAAAAATGGGCCCTCACAAACTTATTACTAGCAAAATGACTTTGACACATCACATCTGAGAACAAACTTTCATGTATAGAACGATTAAAGCTGGGAGAAAAGTGTAAAAAGTAAAGGTTTAAATAAAAATACACTCTAAAAAAGTCTGGGGAACCTATTTTTTATTTCTAAAAAATTAATAATATTTAAAAATGTACATAAAATATCAATATATAAAAAAACTATATCATATAAAAATTTAGGGTACGACGGGCCTAAAGGCGCTTTGATATTATTTTCCCCTAAACCACTAGATTGCAGAAAAACATGCACTTTTCAAGATACACGTGCAAATGTGGCTGATGCTTTACGCAGCGCAAAGTCGATTCTGTGCTTACTTAATTTAATATTTGATGTCTTTAAAAATGTAGATTTAAGTAGCAATCGCTAAAATTATTAAATATATTTTGAGACAAAGGTCTTTTTGATGATTTTCAGTTTTGTTTAAGACAATTAAAGCAACTCCAGATAGCACACGTACGTCTCCAAGATGTCTGATAAAGACCACTTGATCTGGAAAGCATCTGCTGTGTACAAACATTTGGCAGACGTCTGTAAGATGTCAGTTTTAAATACATTCTAAATCATAAACATCTTAAAGACATCTAATAGACGTTTATTTGACATCTGATAGGATACGTCCTATAGGCGTATTGCAGATGAGCAAACACTCAAAAAAATACGTCTTCCAGATGTAAATGCACGTCAAATATACATCTCTGTGATGTATGTGTGCTATCAGTTTTTAAATAACGAAAGAATATGTAAAAGTATGCTGTTTAGGGTAAAAAGCACCCCTGCTGTTGGGGCTGAAAGGCACAATAATTAACATGATCATTTTTGGGAGGGACTTTTCCGTTTGTTGACATGACATTCTTCGATTCAGATGGTAAAAATTATATATTATGTAACCATGTTTAGAATGAAACCATCATATTTAAAATATGCTATTAATCATATCATAAGATAAAATATGATTTGTTGTTACTATTGTAGATCTATATTAAATTACTATGGGATCTCTTTCAATGCTTTCAGAATCTTTACATTTTAAAATGATTTTGTTTCTGTATTTTAAAATATAGGTTTATAATAACATTTTAATTACAGTATATTCATTGAACAAAAAATTAACTCTTTTATTTATCAAAATAAGCAGAAAGTATTACAAACTTTGCTAAAGTGATTGTTTTGAATAAAAAAAAAAAAACATTGTTTTAGCTAGTATTTGTGCGTTTTTGCTCCATGCTGGTGAGCCTTTTACCCTGTGTGTGGCCCCTTGCTGCCTCATACATTTATATGATTTTAAACAAAACAAACAACTTATATAATTTATTTTTACACAAGATCTGTTGCTCCATAAATGTTCAATACAAACGTATATGTTTTTCAGTGACTTCCACGTGGACAATCAACTGTCTGATCACCAGCATTCTTCAAAATATCTTCTTATATGTTCAACATAAGAAAGAAACTCATAGAGGTTTGGAACGAAAGTAAAAAGTCGAGTAAATCATGAGAAAATTTTTGCTTTTGAGTGAACTAGTCCTTTAAATTTCTTCAATATTTTTATTAGATTTTATAATACATTCAAACAATGAAAATACAAAATGCTGCAGAAGTATAATATCATGTGATATGACATGAAATCTTGCGTTACATTTACAAGATATATCTATACACGCACGCACACACACTACACACTATTACTATTATTATTATTATTAATAAATATTATTTTTTTATTATCAATGTTGAAACAGTTGTATTGCTTATTTAAAACAACAGAAATATTTTTAAGATTAACAGAATTTATTTGAATAGATTAATGTTACAAAACAATTCTATTTGAAATAAATGCTGTTCTTCTGAAATTTAGAATTAGAATGTCAAATTTCATAAGAACAGCATTTATTTGAAATAGAATCGTTTTGTAGCATTATAAATGTCTTTACTATCACTTTTGCTCAACATAAAGCATCCTTTCCTAATAAAAGTATTAATTTCTTTTGACAAAATAAATAAAAAATAATGACCCTAAAGTTTTGAACGGTAGCATATTTCATAAACACAGCATTTCAGTAAAAGCAACAGCCAAAATATCCCTGCTCCAACCAGATATCAGTCATCCATGACAACCTGCTGTGCTTGTTATTAAAAACCACATAACTTGTGAAACACTAGTATATTGTGTGCAATAGCTGCCAATTCCAGTGTGTCAAACGATCTTTTAATTAGTCCTTTTGCTTCACTTGTTGAGAGCAATTAAAAATGAGGAAGCCGTCCCACCGGTCAATCTCCAAACTCTCACCAAACACAGCGGCGCTCTGGGGGAAGTCATCGCACAGTTGGATAATGCAGATGTCTATGTCACACCCCAATTAGAGTGATCTCACACTCCTGAAGGGTGACAGTCTCATAGCGACTGCGTGCCAATCACATTTTGTCATTTCTATGACATCATTTCGCAATCTACATTGCAGCGCGTGCCAAGTCATCCGCTGAAGTCTAATCTGCATCCCGCTCATAAATAAACCGTGTCAAGCGAAATTTTATTGCAAGCTAAGATTGATTGTGTTGTTCGAGTACAGAAGCCTATAATTTGGGCTGTAATCCCTATAAATCCTAGCGTGATACGAACAAGACCAGTGCTTTTTATACAGGCGTTTGCCCAAAGCCCTATACGAGCGCTGCACAAAATTAATCTGACACACAGGAATTTTTAGGAGAACTTCAGCTGTTCCTAACATGTCTGGTGAGATCACATATCCCAAGGACTGTCAGACAGGATCCGGGGTGTTCCAGTAGGTGAAGGTCAAGGATTGGGCGATAACAGAGCAGACGGAAGGGTCACATGGCACTCGACTTCTTCACTACAGCTTCTAGAGAAGATTAAATACCTATTGACTGGCATCACGACGGACAAAGGTTTGATCTCAATGTTTTCCCCAGTTTCCGACTGCTTTGTTTGATGAAAGAACGTAAAAATACCCCTTAAGTCCCGGCGTACGAGGCCGTTCCTGATGCAAAAGCGCTTTGGGAGCTGCTAAAATTAAGCGATGTCACTTCTCAATGACACTTTAATGATACTGGAGCTCAATGAAAGAGTCGGGATGCTTTGGAGCATCTGCTGGAAATAGTCAAACACGCGCACACACACATCCAAATGACAGAAACTTCCTTTGTCCCTGCTGCCACGAGGACCGTGGGGGACGAGGCCGGTCTAATTAAGTCAATCCGTGGGGAGAGCCGGTGTCATTTCTACTTGGCATCAGCACTCTGGCACTGGCAGCATGGTTGGCATTGAGCATCTCGGAGGAGAGATGGAGAGACAGATTTGAGGAGAGAGATAAGTAGGAGACATGTAACTGATTTGGCACGCGCCGAGCGCTTTGGCATGTCTGTGGTTCGGCGGCTCCTGTCTCTCTCCATCTCCCCGGGCTCCTCAGTGTGTTTGAGTAAGCACTCTGTGTTTCGACAGCCCATGCCAGCAGAGCAGGTACAACATGTCTTAATAGAGTCAACAGAAACGACAACGGGAAGCCTGATGATCGGTCAAAGAAGAACATCAATTAAAATGTCAATAGATTAAAATCAGTTTCGCGGAATTTTTGAGTACGGGGAAACAACTGGCTAAGTCGCAGAAGTAAATAAAAATGCATTTTCAGAGGTTTTCAATTATGCCTTGGTGCAAACTTTAGCTTTTTCACCATTCTCTCACAAAATGTGTGTTTTTCCTTTTTGCAACTAGGATACAAAAAAATGTGTACTGTCATGAAAAATATGTATAATATTTATTATATAACACTGGCAAATCTAGCATTCAACTACGATTAAGAAATTGAAACTATTGATTTTCAGCCCCATCTATTGAATTGTCACCACAGTCAGACACCATTTTTTTACAGTCTGAATGAGGCCTGACATACTGTAACATGTTTGTGAAAAAAAAAACAACTAAAAAACTAACTTAAACTTAATTAATTAATTAAAATGATGAAGGACGATAATGCCTGATTAAAATGTTTTCTTAAACATCTGATGTGTTAAAAAGAAAAAGTAAGGACAAAAATACACCATTTCCTACTTTACAGTTTTAAAACATTACAGATTGCAAAATGCATAAATCATGAGTTCAACATGTACAGTATTTTTAATCTATATGAAGGTTAATTTAAGGGTAGTGAATGATAATGCAATGTCATAAGTTTGATAAAATACAGAGGGGGAAAAAAGGAAATGATACATTTTTGTTAGGAATATTCCAGTGATCATTCATTCATTCATTCATTCATTCATTCATTCATTCATTTATTTAAAAATTGACATATACCTAATAGTATTAAAATAAACAAATAAACTAATATTTTATAATCATCATTATAATAGATTTATAATAACAATAATAATAATAATCATTTAATTATTAATCATTTTTATTATTGTTGTTGTTGTTTTGTTGTTGCTATTGTTGTTATTAATAAAATATAGATGGAAAAAAGGAAATGGTACATTTTGCTAGGAACATTCTAGTGATCATCTGTTAATTTCAAAATTGAAATATAGCTAATAGTATAAAATTAAAAACAAATAAATAAAATATTTATAATAATTATAACATTTAAAATAATAATTATTATTATTATTGTTATTATTATATTGTTAGAATTATTATTATTCTTGATACAATACGAGGGAAAAAGGAAATTGTACATTTGTGTTAGGAACATTCAAGTGATCTACTATTTTCAAAACTGAAATACAGCTAATAACATAAAAATAACAAAAAACAAATAAAGAAAGAAATAATTTTAACATGTATAATAATAATAATAATAATAATAATAATAATAATAATAATAATAATAATAATAATAACTATTATTATTATTGTTATTATTAGCATTATTATTAGAATTGTTATTTTTATTGATAAAATAAACAGTGGAAAAAGGGAAATGTTACATTTGTGTTAGGAACATTCTAGTGATCTACTAATTTCAAAACTGAAAAATAACTAATAACATAAAAAACAACAACAAACAAACAAACAAATAAATAGTTCTAACATTTATAACAACAACAACAATAATAATAATAATAATAATAATAATAATAATAACAATAACAATAACAATAATAATAATAATAATAATAATAATTATTATTATTATTATTATTATTATTATTATTATTATTATCGGCAGATAAACCTGTGGGACTCGTTTCATCCCATGCCTCAAGAATCAGTGAATTTTTCTAAATATGTGTGTATTAAGAACGGCAGCATTCACTTGTTGAACAATTAATGTGGGTTTGCTCATGTTAATAACTGCCCAGGATCTGTGTTAGCATGAATGGCTTCTTGTAGTAAACTGAGTGGGAGAGTTCAAAAAAGACAAATTTACAGATCCTAAATAACATTTGTTAGTGATTACATTACACAAAAACGCATGAACACCCACTGCCACATCACACAAGACATCCAATGCAGGAAGTCAGGATGATGCATATTCCCTCTGAAAGAGTATTAATAAGGGTGTAAGTAGGCTTGACCCCAGAGTCCACTCATATGGTATCTACCCGACACGGAATGAAGTCGGAAAGGGAGGGACGGCTCCTGCCAGCCTGATAACATGGTGGTGTTGGGCAGTGTGAGCAGGGCGAAGAGCTCAAGGGCTAAAGCAGGCCACCAGCCTGGTGGATCGCACTAGCCCGGGGAAACAGGGTGGCACGGCCGAGGTGCTGTCCAGCGGGAGATGACAGAAGCGGACAGGATGTCACCGGCAGAGCGCCTGCCTTCATCCCCGCGCTCCTCCTCAGTCTGGCAGCTGGCCCCGCTCAGACACAATGTGAAGAGACAAGCCAGAGATGTTCTCTTTTTCTAAATGTCACATGAACTCGTGCAACACAAATCAGATGGAGAAAATCATGGCCTCCGAGTCCTCGTGTCACATTTTATGAGTTCACGCATTCACAAATGCCTCCGTTTTTAGTGTTTTAGGGCCTGTCGACTTCTTTTCTGCATCTACGCTATATTCTCTACAGGTAGAATCTTGCCCGCAAGCGCTTTTCAAGGTTTCCTCCACAGTGGGAGAAGATGATAGCTTAAACTGTTTGTAAAACTGAGTGTTCATATAAGATAAAGGTGAGGGTGAACTGAGCTAAGTGGACAGGTAGGTCTCAAGCACCATTGTAGAATCCAAGACATGGATTTTTCTAATAAAATTAACTCAAATGTTCAAAAACCACAGTATAGTGTGGGGTGTAGCCTCAAGTTCATTTGGGAATATGCGTTAGGCTAGAAACTAAAGCTGCACTCACACCGCCCAAGCGCTAACATGACAACGTCTGCTGGTTTATACGTTCTCATAAAGCATGCAAAATTTTCTCAGGATCCCTAAGGCTTTCCCTGCCAGTGGCATGAGGTTACACATTTTAATGGAAATGTTTTCCTTGGGTACCACTCTATCCTCATTTCTATTGCAAAGAAATTTGTCCTGCATCCCAGCGCGTATAAAGTAGTCAATCACTGAGGTAAGGAATGATTAATTTATGGCTCCTTCCTGCCTTCCCCATATAGCTTCCAGGGGAGCTATATGAGACTTTCTGGCAGGACGTACTACTGACCTGGATCTTTTACTCGCTAAAAGTGCTCAACAGGTCCAAGGAAAACTGTAATACATTGCAAATATATATTTTGTTACCACAATACATTTAGTCATTTGTTTATTATTAATAATAATTCTAATAATAAATAGTATACTGGTATTTTTAAAAAGTTTTTTTTTTCCTTAATGAATAAGCTGAACTATATTTACAGGCTTTCAATAAATACATTATAAATTTGAAGTACCTCAAGTACTAATAAAAATGGTTTCAAATGGTACTATTGCAGCGTGTCAAACTACTAAGCCTGTTTCCGCCACTGAATAAAATATTAAAAAAAACAATTGCGACTTTTTCTTACAATTCTGACTCACAAACTCACAATTTTGACTTCTCAGAAGTCAAGAAGTCAGAATTGCATGATATAAACTTGCAATTCTGCCTTTTGTTCTTAGAATTACATGATATAAACTTGAAATTGCAAGTTATAATGTCAGAATTGAGACATAAACACAATTCTGAGAAAAAAATTCAAAATTGCACGATATAAATTCGTAATTCTGACTTTATTTCTCAGAATTACGAGATATAAACAATTGCATGTAATAAAGTCAGAATTGCAAGACAAAGTCATAATTCTGAGAAACAAACTCACAATTCTGAGAAATAAAGTCAGAATTGCAATATATAAATGCACAATTCTGACTTTTTTTCTTCCAATTGCGAGTTTACATCTCACAATTCTGACATTCAGAAGTGTGAGACATACAATTCTGAGAAATAAAGTCAGAATTGCATGATATATACTCGCAATTCTGCATTTTTTTTCTCAGAATTACGTGATATACACACAATTGCAGGTTATAAAGTCAGAATTACAAGACATATAGTCATAATTCTGAGGAATTAACTCACATATTCTGCAAAATAAAGTCAGAATTGCAAGATATAAATGTACAATTCTGATCTTTTTTTTTCGCAATTGTAACTTTTTTTCCTCAGAGTTTATATCTTGCAATTCTGACTTTATAACTTGCAGCTGCAAATTTATATCACAATTCTGAGAAAAAAAGTCAGAATTGTGAGATAAAAAGTTGCTATAAGCTTTTTTTATTTTTTATTTAGTGATAGAAACAGGCTTCCATATCAGACAACAAACACATAAACAACAAATGTAACAAGTAAGATCTGCACCTCCAAATGAAAAAAAAAAAAAGGTTTATTGAAAGAATTCATAGGAAGACGATTTGTACACTCTAAAAAACGCTGGGTAAAAAACAACCCAACTTGGGATATTTGGCACACAAGCACTGGGTACTGGACAGAAATCATGCTGGGTTATTTTGACCCAGCTGTTTGGGTTAAATGTTTTTACTCAACAAAAAAATAATAGAGGCAACAGCAATAATTAAACAAATGAACATTTATTAGCAAGAACACCCATGGACACAAATATAAAACAAATTTAATTTATTTTGGTGAATACAGCATATATTACAATATTACATTCATTTAAACTCATTTAACAAGCATTTTTTAAAATAAAAAAATGCAACATTTAAAAGTAGCATTTTAATTTAAGTGCATTCAACTGTTCTCTGTAATCACTTTTCACTGAAATAGGGCTATTTCTCATGCCGGTGTGTCTGCGAAATCTAAGCCAGTGATGGGCTGCTGTTCAGTGGGGGAACTATGAACCTCAGACCGCCGCCTCGTGTTTCACTCGTAGCTGAAAG
>JAHKKF010530552.1:2915-22241 GCA_019740295.1 Labeo calbasu
TGTGCCTCAACAAGTAAAGTCATAACATAATGATACATTTGCAAATCATTAGCTAATGAGTATTTAAAGCAGACAACTGGAAGTTGAAGTACATAGCTTTGACCACTGTGGTAATTAACATGAATTTACACTATTAGTTAATAAAATAATCATATAGAATAATCATATGAATCATATAGAATGTTCATTTGTTGCTGATGAAGTATTAATAAATTGTTTAGTTCTTCATGAGTTATATATTAACTCATGATCATCTCTGCATTAGTTAAGCATGAATTAATGCATATTTGTGCACCCGTATTGTAAAGTGTTACCGATTTATATATAGATTGATTTCTCCTCTCTAAACTGTTTCTCAAACACGTTCTCTCATCACCACTGCTGCTATGTGAATATGACGTACAATACTAGGGAGACCGAGGCATGTACTGAGAGTCACGTAACGTAGTTCAACATTGCAGAGGTAGAGCTGCATCTTCCACCAAAAAATTACAATGAACCAAAGAAATATAAGCAAACTACCTGTAGGCTGTGGCTTAGCACAAATCCATGAATGAATGTTCCAAAGTAAAGTAAACTCCAACGGATTCTCCATGCTCAGGGAGTAGGGAGCAGTGAACACAGTGTAGGGACCATGTCAGTCGGTACACAGTACATGCAGGATGCTCTCTTCTAACTAGCTGACGATCTTAATCAGGTGCGTTAAATAAGAGAGACATGCTAAATATTCAGAGTGGTCTTGATAATTGAGCTATGATAATTGACAAGTGGTGCAGCTTTCTCAACCAAAGACTTGAATAATACACAGCTGTGACATTTTCTGATCTTCCACATCAGCTGACAATTTAGCAAAAACATTTGCTAACAAGGTCTAGGGTTCATTCAACATCCATGTGCCCCATATCATCATGCAGGCTTTTCAAATTTACTTTTAATTTTCTTTTTGGTTTCATTTTGAAAAGTCTTTTCATAAAGAATACTAATGAATCTATCTTTCAGTGGAAAGTGAAAGGTATAAAGATGTAAACGCAACAAATGATTATCTTTTCTTGTAAATCATACCAAGATTGTGAATTTGAAAGCTAAAGGGAAAGCATCCAAAGGAACTTATCTCATACAACCCATTTAAGAGCAAAGAACTCTACTTTGTGGGCTGAATACCTGCTTTCACAATTTGACAGGTCATGGTTTGTGTATGCAATGACCCATTTCTGGCCTTTTTTCTCAGTGATGGATAGTCCTTGATGAATCTGCGGTTATAACCGCAAAATCCCAGGAAGGTTCCTAATTCTTTCTAATTATTTGAATTTGGCCAGGTTTTTAATGATGGAATGCCTTTCTCAAACACAATGGGCCTCATTTATCAATCAAAAGTAGAAATGAGCACATATTCGAGCACAAAAATCAACTTACAATAAGGTTCACGTGTGATTCATCAAACCTTGATAAATGCAGTGGATGAAATCGATCGTAATTTACATGTCACGCCCCTATGAATTCAGGGTAGTGATGGCTCGCCCTAGATTTTGTGACATGGAGAAACATAATCCGGACAAAAAGAGGAATTTTTCTGATGTAGAAATTGAAATTGAAACACACACAGTTCAATTTTTGTTTCATTTATTTATTCTCTTTCAGATCTGTCAGAGGCAAGTACCAGCGGTACTCAGCCCCCACAAACCAGTCTCTAGCCTGCCACACAAAGCCAAGCAACCTTGTGCTGTGGTTCCAGTGCATGTGTCTTCCACCCTCCATACTGTTCCAAGACCACGGCAACCCTGGATTCTGACAGCTGAGGTCCTGGGGAAACAAACTGAAATATGTCAGGTGATCACTGAGATAAATTGCTCAGTTCTAGCAATAAACAGTACATTAAAACAGATAAATGAAAACCTGAAACGAACATCAAACAAACTGAAAAAAAATGTGTTTTCATTAGAATGGGCTACTTGCCATAGGCTACTTGTCAAACAAAAAAAAAATCATTTTAGAAACATTAAATGAGTTCTTGTCTTCTTTGTACTGGCCTCATAAAAGGTTGTGCTGGCCACAGCTCTCTGGGCATATGTTCCTCTTGCAGCATCTGAACATCAAATGATACCCTGCTACTCTGAGCGTGGTTGTGCAAAACCCCACAGGTAAAAGGGTGATGTCGCAGACTTTCTGCGGTGTGTACAATAGTGTGCCATAAATTATCTCAGAAGTAGCCTAAACACCAAAGCACCTGTTCACTTTGTAATTTCAAACAATTAAATGGTCATACAATAGAAAGTAACTACTTTATTAATGTAATGAAAATAAGAAATGGCATCGACATCCATTTTTACATTTGTTGTACTAAGTGAAAAAAATGTAATCTTTCTATTTGTCATCATTCATTTCAGTTATCAAAAGGGTAAAGCATACATGGACCTCCGCCCTGTGTCAAAACTTGCGTACATGAGCTCAGACCTGACATAAGATTTGATCGTAGCCATCGCTCACGTTCATACTGATAAATTCCAAGTTTTGCATTGAACAGGGGTGCTCAACCCTGGTCCTGGAGATTGACCTTCCTGCAGAGTTCAGCACCAAACCTTAACAAATACACCTGAACCAGCTAATTAGGATCTGAAGGAGCACTTGATAATTACAGACAGGTGTGTTTGATTAGGGTTGGAACTAAACTCTCCAGCAAGTTAAATTTCCAGGAACAGGGTTGGGCACCCCTGGCATAGACCATACGCCTAATTATCTGTCATACGTTCATTTCATAAATGAGGCCCAATGTGATCTGTATATTTTACAAAGGGGAAGAACTTGCATTCTTTAGTGATAACTTCATACTTTTTCGGTTTGATTAGCACTCATAGCAACTTCTCTTAATGCTCTTCTGTGTTGGGAAGAAAAATTTTGATCATCCAGGAAACTAGTGCTTGTTGCACTACATGGTTTGTGTGTTGGAGCAGGGTTTGAACTAAACTCTGCAGGACTGTGGCCCTCCAGGAACTGGGTTTGACACCCATGGCTTAAAGTCTATGTTTAGAACAGGGGTGGCAAACTCCAGTCCCAGAGAGCTGCAGCCCTGCAGAGTTCAGTTCCAACCCTGCTCCAACACACAAACCATGTAGTTTTCAAAAAATCCTGAAGGACTTGATTAGCTGGATCAGGTGTGTTTAATGTAGTAATCAGGTAGAATCTAAACTCTAACAAAGCTCGCTTGCCTGTAGCTTCTTAGTAAGCGTAGTGAGTGGAGTGGAGCATTTTCCATTAATTCCTATAGAAGTTGAGCGTAAACGCAATGCGCAAGCGTTCAAGCTCAGCTTCCATAGGAATGAATGGAAAACGCTCCGCTCAGTAGTGGAAATACATGGTTAGGCTCGTTTGAGATGAGCAAAATCTGTGCAAAACTGATCGCGATTGCGAGGCGGCTGTGTCAGATTGAGCAGTCGGGCACAGTAGCTCTCCACCGACTGCGCTGACCAAAAGCACAATGGGAAACGACTGGCTGACGACAGAGTTTAATGCTCATTGGTTCAGACAAACGTGATATTGCCGTTCTTTTCTAAAATGGTTTATTTTTTATTCTAATATCATGTGGTTATGTGTTTAAATTATTCATGAATATTCTCAAACACTTTTCCAGTGCGATCTCTGCGTGAGATATGTGATTGTTGTCGAATTTCTATAAAAATCTAAAATACACATTTGTATTAAAGTAAACATGGATGATAAATACGCCTTTCGTATGGAATTAAATAGCAAACACTTTGAGTGTCTTGTTCATCATATTTATTTTTATATAAAAACAACAGAGGTGAAATTATATCATGTTTATCAGTAACACAGCACGCAAGTGTGATAACGTGATATCCGCCTTTGATCTCGTAGGTATCTGTTCTACTTCGAGAGGTCAGAACTGTCTGTCTTGACTCCGCTTATTTCACTCCTCCCCTCACTGCAGCCGCCTACTCTCACCTACATCTCAGGCAAGGCGCATCTCAAACGAGCTTCTTCAGACCTTGATTAGCTTGTTCAGGTGTGTTTGATTAGATTAGGGTTAAAGCAAAACTCTGCAGGACTGTGGCCCTCCAGGAACTGGGTTTGACACCCATGGCTTAAAGTCTATGTTTAGAAAAGGGGTGGCAAACTCCAGTCCCAACCCTGCTCCAACGCACAAACCATGTAGTTTTCAAAAAATCCTGAAGGACTTGATTAGCTGGATCAGGTGTGTTTAATGTAGTAATTAGGTTGAATCTAAACTCTAACAAAGCTCACTTGCCTGTAGCTTCTTAAGCTGGGCTCACACTACAGGATTTTTAGCCCGATTTTGCCACGATTTTCCCCTCCCAAGAATCGGAGCAAAAATCTTGTTGAGCACCTTGAATGTTTGGCACGGATTATCTGGTAATGTGAGACATTCACAGATCGAATCTTGCACCTCCCGATGTGCTCTCACACAAATCGGGGCCGCCCCGATCATATGAAACATGTTTGATATTCAGGATTTTAAATCGGGATGATCATGGCTATGATTACGTCAATACTTCCACAACAGCCAATGCGCAACCGCAAAACAGCTGCTGTACGGTCCATTGGATAGTGGAGATGGAGGAAGCTGCTTCTTATGTTTTTGTAGTAACACTGTCTGTATAATATGTTGAAAACATACCACAACCGCATGGAGCAAGGAAAGCTCTGCAGTGAAATCATCTCAGTTTTCAACATAGTGAGTGCATAAAGCTGCTAGCACGCTAGTTAACATATGTAAACATTAGTTGTTGAAATGACGATCTGTTGCGTAAGATCACATGAGGCGCTCCCTTGGTCATGATAATCTTAATAACATCTTGTAGTGTGTGATGTGTCACAATTTTCAAATCTTGTAGTTTGTGCATGTTTAAGATTAAAAGGAAGATAATCTGCAAAGATTCTCCTTATGTGTGCGCTGCAACCGGATTTCATAATCAGTTGGGATTTTAAAAATCCTGTAGTGTGAGCCCAGGTTTAGTAAGCCTTCAGACCTTGATTAGCTTGTTCAGGTGTGTTTGATTAGGGTTAAAACAAAACTCTGCAGGGCTGCGGCTCTCCAGGACCGACGTTCGCTACCCCTGGTTTAGAACATTGGGTTTTCTTCACAATTGTGTGGATTATTTGTATTTATACACACATTCAAACTTCTCATGAAAATGTTCTGCCTACAACGTGTTCTTAACCTAAGGTTAGTGAATTTGGAGTATTCTAAATGGGCAGCCGTATGCACAAAGTTAGTAATTTGCATAAAACACACCCAAACCGTCTCCATATAAGGGCAGAAAAGAACTCCTTTTAATTGGGTAAGGCATATGTATCCTTTACTGTTTGAAGGTTCAGTTTTCCATTGTCTATGCAGAGTCTAACATCACTATTCTTTTTGCTGATTACTACAGTCAGTGAAAAGAAAGGAGATTCAGATTTGTGGATGACTTCTGCATCAAGAAGCTGTAAGAGAGGGTCACACACAGCGTCTATATCATGAGGGTGTATAGATCTCGCTCTGTCCTCTAATGAAGTCTCATCAATGTTCATCAACACGATGTTTAAATTGATCAGTGCACCCGAAGTCAAGCTCATGCTATGCAAACACTTCTGGCATTGGAGTTCAATATTTTAGTTAACCTCTCTTTTCACTCTTTGGGTACTAGAGAGCTTCCAAAATCAAAGTTGAGTTTTGGTCTGTGATCAGTTTTCGTTTGGAGTCTGAAGATTTGATGGACTTAACAACTCTTGATGGCACGCATCTCCGGTATCAAAGCTGTTGGAGACAGAGTAATATTATGGTCTGACTCATTCTTAATGACAACTGGCATGCAGTGTGGTAGACTTGCTATACTATCTGTTACAAGTATGCCACTTGGCAAAGGAGTTCATCATCACCCATCATTCACTGTTCCTTAAAGAACTTGCATTTAACCAGCTGTGATGGTTTCAGAACCATCAGAACTTTGTAACAACTGACTTGGGTGTTACTGTTTTAGCATTTGGCTTTTCATGCGATTTGTGTGAGCTGGGATTGTAAGTCAGCTATTTGTTGCTTCAGGCGTTGGATTTCATTCTTTGGAATCAGGAGTGGGCTGTGATGGGATGCACTCTTCTTCGTACTGGAAATAAACTTATTGATACTGTAATGGGAAGATGCTTTTTGCTTTGATTCATTGAAGCAATGCTTCACGCAGGATGCTTTTCAAGTCCATTTCTCTTCTTCTGTGTGGAGTAACAGGAAAGTTCTGCAAAGGTAGGTGGGTTCTTCTGTTCTAGCTGCAGTTCAGATATGAAGATGCTGTCCCAACAACCTCTAATAAACTGTTTCAAAAGCTTGCATCAAGATCGCTTGCAGACACCTCCTCTCCTGAAAGAATTAAGCATCACTTGAAGTCAGATAAACTGAAAGTTTCTCACTGTTATCTTGCATAGTATTTAAGTACCTTGCAAAGAAATAGTCTCCATCTTTAACAGTACCAAAAGTAGAATCTAGAATCTCTAACTACATGTCTGGAGGAGATTCAGGTGTCAGGTGCTTCACTATGTCAATGGCGGGTGATGAAAGGCTTTCAAGGAGTTTGCAAGACTTCGTAAATCTGGCTGCTCGAATTGTACTGGACAGAGGACTAACTTGGGCAGTAGCTTCTGGGTGGCACGGCAAATTAGACTGGAGACCAGAAAATATAAACATCTATTATTTATCATACTTACTTAGGTTGTGATTCAGTGGAGCCAGCTTGTCCAAATAAACTGGGTACTGAGCCATCTTTTAAGAGCAAGCGTTTTGTGAATCCCGCATTAAACTCCCTAAGATTAGAGAAGTAGTTGTCAGTAAAATGATGCATTATACAAAAGCGTTACCCCGTGATGTTTAGCTGTCATGGAAGTGGGATTCGAATTACCATAGACTTGTTCAGGCTGTTCAGAATCGATTCTTTCTTTTAGGAGACAATAACGTTATTTATTGTGTACTTTTGCATTATAATAATATGGATGATTCTGACTGTCCAGTGGTGTTTGAGAAAACATACCATAAGTTATATAGCCAGTAGTTACAGACGTGTGGTAAAATTCACTGCAGAGAGAAATTAAAAACGGCAACATTTTGAAATAAATTGCAGTCCAGCACTGCACTCCAGGCATCATACAAAAAGTGGTACAGGATTTTCATCAATTTATTTACATAACATCTGTGGCTTCACTATACAATATTGCAGTTATAATTAGAGGATACAAATTACTTGTTTACTTCACCTTCACTGAGATCCTGCACTCAGTTAACACTGATTTTTCTTTATTTTCTTCACAGATCACATATCTTAAAATCTGACACTGACACTCTGACACCTCCTTAAACAAGTGAACTAAACAAGTCTGATGTTACGGAAATGACAGCACAACTTTGGGACAGTTGTAATGTGAGTATGACAAAAAATGAAAAAGGTTTATGTTTTTACTTATTTATTTATTTTATGCCTTGAAAAGCAGTGATGGGAATAAAGGCGTTATAAATAAACTGTGTTACTAACGGCATTATTTTTTTCAGTAACGAGTAATCAAACGAATGACTGTTTCCCCCGTTACAACGCTGTTACTGACAATAAAATGTGGCGTTACTGTAATTTCTTATAATATTCTAATTTTATTTTCAGTTCATCTGAATGGATGCGCAGTGTACCTGTATTTGACGAAACATAAACTCTAGTTTGAAGGCACACAATGTCACTTTGTCTCACATACACACAAAGTAACATAAAGAGCGAGAGAGTCTGTGAGATACTGTGCAGAATTGACACAATATTCTTTGCTGTCTTTTCCTGTCAAAATAGCGGAGTAGTAGGCGGAACTAACGCACAAACGGCAATCTCATTGGCAGGCGCTCACCTATTATCGCCCCGTTTTGATTTCAGCAGATTAGTTTAGTTATTTTTTCCCCCTTTTTTATAAAAAAACTGAATTACAAACAATATCTTAAGAACCACCACCAGTCCTAAGTTTAGTAAATATGACAAATATGCATTCATGCATGGTTATTCTAAAGTTCTAATTACTAAAGTTTAATGCTAAATTATCATAATGTCATATTATAATGCTTGACTCACTGATGCTAAGTGTGCATTCAGATTTTTTTTTTTTTTAAGACTGTGCCATTAAGCTTTATATTTCTGGTGAGTTAACTGAAAATTTCATTAATTTCATTGAAATTTCATTAATTTAACATATTTAATATTGGGGACAAGTTATTTTACATATTTTACATAGTTTCCCTGGTAATTAGTTACTTTTATAATGATGTAACTCATTTACTATTTGTGAGAAGTAACTAGTAACTATAACTAATTCTTTTTTTTTTTTATTTGTTTTTAAAGATTTATTTTGGTGTTTTTATGCCTTTATTTAGATAGGACAGAGTAGTTTGACAGGAAGCAAAGTGGGAGAGAGAGAAGGGGGTGGGATCGGAAAAGGTCCACGGGCCGGAATTTTAACTTGGGATGACCACAGCGCATCAACATGATTATCATATGTACTACTAACCATTTTTATTGGATTTTCATAGTTTAAGATTAAACATCTGAACAAGACAATAAAACTTGTACATTCAATGCATTTGAAAAGTAGAAGAAATAAATGATGACAGAATGATAAACTGTTTCCAAGTTTTTAATGCAATCTTCATATAACAAATGACAGAAGTGTTAAGATCTTTTGGTTTTAACGAAAGTAAACCCGTACATAAAAGTGTTGACTGTTGAAAGATTAAAATAATGTTGATCATACAGTACATGTTCATGCAGTGGAAAATGCTGTAAGTTTAAAACATAAAATAGGCTAAAACAACAAACCAAGCAAAGAACCCATAGCCTGTAAGTAATAGCATCAGAAGCGAGTCTATAAAATGAGAACAGATAAAATAACTTTATGTAGTTTCTTTTCTTCAGTGTTGGCAGAAAGAAGGTAAATGGGGTTGAACTGAACTAATATGATCTTAAGCTGTTACACTGTCGTCACCAGTGTAGTAGACAGCCCAGTGAGCCCCAATGGAGGTAATGCCATTTCCATTCTGTCGACCACTGAGAAAACGTAACTCACTTCCATCAAGGGTCGGGTAGAAGTTAAAGGAGATTCCATAAGGCTGTCCCACTTTCAAAGAGCGGCCTCGACTAGTGACAAACATAATCTCATAAATGTAGCCACTGTAATATTTTCCAGAGACCTGAATAATGGATTCACTGTCACGAAGTATCATCTCCAGTGGACTGCCATTGCTTGTACAAACTGGTGTTGTCCAGTTACCATCATAACGCAGCTGAATTCTAAACAGATATTTGATGACAGTGTTTGAAAAGATGGTCACAAAATAACATGCAGAAGAATCAGAGCACACAATGAAAAAGAATATTTAAAGCATATCTTATTCACTTCTTTTCACTCTTTTGGTTCAGATAGATGATCAGTGGTGCATTGGTTAACTTACCCACGAATGTATGCGTTACTGTGTTCCCAGACTCTGACACCAGTGATGCGACCATCATATGCAGTGGAATATTCAGTCCCACTGCCGTCCCCAACAGCCATGGAGTAGGAGTAGTAATCCAGTAAAGCTGAAAGAGGAAATAACAATTACAAGTCTATCTGAAAATAAATCTTTCAATAGAAAATTTAAGAAGGTCTAGATTCCCAAAGTTAATATGTTAAACCATATTTAACTGAGCAGTAAGATGTCAGATATTAAGACTAATATACTACGTGTCATTTTACATGTTCTCGAATTTCTAGCACAAATCTCACTAAGTTTAGTTTTCAACTTTCCAACAGCCATTTATTTGCAACATGTTTAATGTACCACAGTGACAAATTTTGGAAACTCTTGTGAGTGGTGAGCAATACTCACGCATGGCCATGCCCACTGTACAAACTCCAGAAAGAACCAGAATAAGATGCAACATTTTAGAAAACGTTGCTGTCCAGCACACACCAATAATCTAAAAGAAACAAAATAGATGAGGTGTCCACTAAACAGTAAATATTTCACTTTAGATATTAGTTTCCATCATCTAACTGCATTACATATTGACAGTGGTCAGTGTTTCCATATGTACCTAAGAATCTAAAGATGACAAAAGGCAAGATAAAGTCATTACCTGCTGTTACACTTAATGTGGTTGATATTTGAGGAGTCTTGTTTGCTTTCTAAATCTACCTGTATTTATATGTTCCTGCTAGTCAAGCCTCTTCTGTTAGACAAAGTATTATGTTTCCATCTCCACCTCAGATGGAATGTTTTGGAACGCAAATGCAAGTTTGGCTGAAATGCAAAGAATGCTTAGAAGGATGTATACAATTATTTACATCAAGTTTAACACTTGCCAAACAGTTTTTTTTTATTTATTATTATTATTTATTTATTTATTTACTTTAAATTAAAACCAATATAGATAAACAAGACACAAAATAAAAACAAAAAAAGGGGTTATACAGGGTTATGCAACACAACATTAGTTTTATTCCTTTCTTTAGAACAATATAAGCAACTTTTTGTATTGTGTGTGTGTGTAATATTGATATTCTGCTAAGTTGATCAGGCTCTCAGGCTATTGAGAACACCATTAATAAATGTGGTGTTCATGATAAAAAATAAAAGGGTTTTTGACAGTCTTCTTAATATTAAAATTATTGCGACTTGACTTTGATTAAAAAGAATTTAAGTACAAATAAGGGTGCATTTGCTTTGTATTATCTAGCATTGGTAACTGTAAAAGTTTTCTTTATGAAAGACAAATGTATCAGTTTTTAAAGTCTTCAGTGTCTAACTGACAAATCATATGACACTGATCATGAGACATGAAACGCTTCACCTGACTTTATGGTTGCTTTTTCTAACACAAGCAAGTACCACTGAAACTAACTCTGGGGGAAAACATGTTGATCAACATTTTATTCAAAAAATACTTTTGTTTCTATGTGCCTTGTCATCCACTGGAAAAAAAAAAAAAAGATACATTACATTTTTCACAACTGTTACCAGCAACATTTACTGTTTTTTAAGTCTCTTCTGCTCACCAAGCAGTAATATTGTGAAATATTTTTACTATTTAAAATAACTGCTTTCTCTTTTAATATATTTTAAAATGTAATTTATTCCTGTGATCAAAGCTGAATTTTCAGCATCATTACTCCAGTCTTCAATGCCACATGATCCTTCAGAAATCATTGTAATATGCTGATTTGCTGTTCAAGAAACATTATTATTATTATTATTATTATTATTATTATTATTATTATTATTATTATTATCAATATTTAAAAAAGGATTTTTCAGGATTATTTGATGAATATAAAGATCCAAAGCTTTTGTAACATTATTTTATTTAGAGACATTATAAAGACATTTATAATGTTACTATTAATGGGGCAACAAATAGGAATGTTAGAATGATTTCTGAAGGATCATGTGACTGGAGTAATGATGCTAAAAATGTAGCTTTAAAATCAGAGGAATCAGTTACATTTTAAAATATATTCAAATAGAAAACAGTTTTTTTAAATAGTAAAAATATTTCTAAATTTTACTGTTTTTCTGTACTTTCGATCAAATAAATGCAGGCTTGGTGAGCAGAAGGGACTTCTTTTAAAATTAACATTAAATCTGTTACTGTCCAAACACTTTTGACTAGTGTAGTTGTAATATTATATTGTTTAATATTCAGCAAATATAATGTTAGAGGTCATTTTTCATTATATCCGTACACAGACTGTAAAATGTACTTTTTTAAACAAACAAACAAAAATTGATGTAATTTTTAGTTTATATGACACTACTACCATCGATGCAACACAATAAATTTCAGAAACATTTACCACAAAGCCATGCTTTAATGTAACTTTCTGTCAGTCATGTTCTATGTTATGTCAAACTCACAAGATTACTTACGATTATTAGATAGATAGATAGATAGATAGATAGATAGATAGATAGATAGATAGATAGATAGATAGATAGATAGATAGATAGATAGATAGATAGATAGATAGATTTATTAACTGAACTTTATTAAATGATTTAACAGTTGTTTTGAAATCATTGAATCATTGGCTCACTGGATGCATTCAAAAACAGATTCAAGAACAAAATACTGCAGTGTTGCTTTGAGTGAACAACAGCTCTCCTGTGGCTTTGTATGCCACTATTTTGTTTGTGAAACAGATAGACGACAATATTGTGTCTAAAATGCATTTCACTCAGTTCTTTTTTGTTGAAATGTTGTGTAAAATAATCACATTTGCGACTGAGCACATGCAGGAAAATGGCACTCTTGCTTGTGTGATATTACTTCATACCATATCTTAAAGAATATAAAAAATAAATACTCATAGGCTACAAAAATGTCTTTGTTCGGAACTTGAACTATAGGGACATTCTACCTGCATTCTGATAGGTTTCATCATGCAGTGAATGCTTTTGGACTCTTAAGACATATTTTTCATTGTTTTTTTCAAAGCCACTGACATACAATATCCCAGTCAGTTATTGAAGGATACAAATTACTTGTTTACTTCACCTTCACTGAGATCCTGCACTTAGTTAACACAATTGTTTCTTTATGTTCTTTACAGATCACATATCTCATATCTTAAGTTCTGACACTGTTTCCTCCTTGGTAAACAAGTGCACTAAACAAGTTTGATGTTACGGAAATGACAGCACTACTTTGGGACAATTGTAATTTGAGTAATTTTCACCAAAAAAGTATGAAAACCACATTTTTTTATTTATTTATTTATATGCCCGAACTAACTATGTCAGTGGATCACCAGCTTCCTGACAGACAGGCAGCAGCTAGTGAGGCTGGGAAAATTCTCATCCAGCACAATCAGCACTGGCGCCTCTCAGGCATGTGTTCTCTCCCCACTGCTCTTCTCCCTCTACACCAACAACTGCACCTCTAAAGACCCCTCTGTCAAGCTCCTGAAGTTTGCAGGACGGTGACGAGTCTGCTTACAGACAGGAGGTTAAAGAGCTGGCTGTCTGGTGCAGTCATAACAACCTGGAGCTCAACATGCTCAAAAGAGTGGAGATGATCATAGACTTCAGGAGAAACCCCTCTGCTCTCTCCCCACTCACCACCGTGGACAGCACTGTAAAAACAGTGAAGATGTTCGGGTTCCTCAGCAACGTCATCTCTCAGGTCCTAAAGTGGGACATTCACATAAGTTCAATTGTGAATAAGGCCCAGCAGAGGCTGTACTTCCTCCGCCAACTGAGGAAGTTCAACCTGCCACAGCAGCTGCTGAAACAGTGTTACTCAGCCATCATTGAATTTGTCCTCTGCACTTCAATTACTGTCTGTTTCAGCTCAGCTACCAATTCTGACCTCAGAAGACTATGTCCGGACTAACCCTCCCTACTCTTGCTCAGAGTGAGCAAAAGGGCTGGCAAAATCACTTTAGACCCCTCACATCTAGTACACTTCTTCTTTGAACTGTTGGCATCTGGTCAATGCTACAGAGCAGTGAGCACCAGAATGGCCAGACACAGGAACAGTTTCTTCCCTCAGGCAATCCAGCTCATGAACACTTGACAATAAACATGGAACACACAACACTATTATACATTCAATTTTTCAGTTATTAATTTAACACAGAAACGTTCTTACATTTCAAATTTGCACCTAACATACCTGTACATAGTAAATTGCTTAACTTGTTTATTTTGAATAATTGTGTCTTTGCGATTTTGCACATTGTCTGTTTTGTATATTTGTATATTGTTCTTTTTATTATCTGTGTCTTGTCACTGTCATTCTGTTGCACTGTGGAGCTTCTGTCACTACAACAAAATCCTTGCATGTGTAAACATACCTGGCAATAAAGCCCATTCTGATTCTGATTAAGTTCAGTTTTTTATTCAACAAGGGGGGTGTCATTAACGCATCCCTCCTCAAATTGAGCACTGATGACAAATTCTTTATCATTCTATCTTCTGACATCTACTTTTCTAATGTCATTTTTCAAAGACTTAATTGTTCATTTTTGGTTATTTGAAAATATGAATGATTTGGACCTTCTAGTGGTGTTTGATGTTTATTTATTTATTTATTTACTTACTTATTTTTCACTCGTTGAGAAGTTTTTTTATAGTATCATAATCATCATTAAATGTAATAACCATTTTTCATTAGATTTACATGTTTTAATATTGAAAATCTTATAAACTATATAATAAAATCTATAAGGCATTGAAGAAGTAGAAGAAATAAATAATGAAAGCAGGGAATATTGTTTCCAAGTTTTTAATGTGATCCTCATATAACAAAAAGTGTTCAGATTAATTTATAAAGAATTATATATATATAAAAAAGTTAGATAATTAAAAAAATGTTGATCATACAGTACATGTTCATGCTGTGGAAAATGCTGTAAGTTTAAAATAAGCTAACACAATCAAACAAACAAAGAACCCATAGCCTTTATTTAAGTAGTAACCTTTAGAAGTGAGTCTATAACAAATGAGAAAAAGTAACATAAGCTTATGCAGTTGTTTCAAAAGAAAAAAAAAAAAATTGTTGACTAATTAAACTAATGTTGATCATACAGTACGTTCATGCAGAAAATGCTGTAAGTTTAAAACATAAAATATACTAAAACAAAGAAACCAAACAAAGAACCCATACCCTTTAAATAATAAATGTGTAGTTTCTTTTCTTTAATGTTGGCAGAAAGAACGTAAAGGGGGTTGAAATTAAGTAATATGGTTTTAAGCTGCTACATTGTTGTCACTAGTGTTAGTACACAGCCCAGTGAGCCCCAATGGAGGTAATGCCATTTCCATTCTGTCGACCACTGAGAAAACGTAGCTCACTTCTATCATGGGTCGGGTAGAAGTTAAATGAGGTTCCAGTAGGCTGCCCCACTTTCAAAGAGCGGCCTTGATTAGTGACAAACATAATCTCATAGATGTAGCCACTGTAATACTTTCCAGAGACCTGAATGATGGATTCATTGCCACGAAGTATCATCTCCAGTGGACTGCCATTGCTTGTACAAACTGGTGTTGTCCAGTTACCATCATGACGCAGCTGAATTCTGAACAGATATTTGATGACAGTGTTTGAAAAGATGGTTAAATAATAACATGCAGAAGAATTAGAACACACAGTGAAAAATAATATTTAAAGCATATCTTATTCACTTCTTTTCAGTCTTTTGGTTCAGACAGATGATCAGTGGTGCATTGGTTAACTTACCCACGAATGTATGCGTTACTGTATTCCCAGAGTCTGACACCAGTGATGCGACCATCATATGCAGTGGAATATTCAGTCCCACTGCCGTCCCCAACAGCCATGGAGTAGGAGTAGTAATTGGGTAAAGCTGAAATAGGATACAACAACTATGAGTCTATCTTAAAATAAATCTTTCAATAGTAAGTTTAAGAAATGCTGGAGTCTGTCTAGATTCCCAAAGTTTGTATGTTAATCTGTATTTAACTGAGCAGCAAAATGTCAGGTAGACATATATACATAGTGTAGTTTCTATGTTCCAGCATTTCTAGCATGAAAAAGTTTGATTTCATTTTCAATTTCCCAACAGCCATTTATTTGCAACATTGCATGTTTGATGTACCACAGTGACACATTTTGGAAAAATTTGTGAGTGGTGAGCAATACTCACGCATGGCCATGCCCACTGTACAAACTCCACAGAGAACCAGAATAAGATGCAACATTTTAGAAAAAGTTGCTGTCCAGCACACACCAGTAATCTAAAAGAAACAACATAGATTAGGTATTCTCTCATGAAACAGTAAATATTGTACTTTAGATAGTAGCTTCCAACATGTAACTGCATTACATATTAACAGAAAATACTTAATTGTGATCAGTGTTTCCATGTGCACCTAAGAATATGAAATTCATGCAATATAAAGTCATTACCTGCTGTTACACTTGATGTGGTTGATATATGAGGAGTATGGCTTGCTGAGTAAACCTACTTGCATTTATATGTACCTGCTAGTCTCTTCTATTGGACAAAGCATCGTTGTGTTTCCGTCTCCACCTCAGATGGAATGTTTTGGAACACATAAGTTTTAGTCCAAGTGCAAAGAATGCTAAGAAGGACATATACAATTATTTACGTTGAGTTTAACACTCATTTTGGCAAACAGGTTTGTTTTTTTAAATAAAATTTAAATTAAATGAAAATTGAAAAATTTGAGCTGTGGATTCTACCACATTATAATAAACAGTTTGTAGACTGCCTGTACACTCTTTAAAATACATCACGGAATAAACATTTAAAAGTATACTTAAAGTGGACCAATTTTGTCCCAAGGACTACTGAAATAGTACACTTCCAAGTGTACTACTAGTACACTGATATTTGTATATTTACTACATGAAGTATATTTAAAAATTTACTTGAACTTTACTTAAGTATACTTAATAAAATAAACTTGAAGTATACCTCTTTTTGGTAACACATGGCTTTTCGTCTTGGCTTTATTTTTGTTAAATAAATAATGACACGTGATGTTTATCCAAGGTTTTATTTTCCAAATTTTAAGACCTGCCAAGCAACAGATAATGTTTATGTCCTGATACAGAAAACCATGGAATTCGATAGAGTGTTCTAACTTTTTCACACGACTGTAGACACACACAGTATCTTAAGCTCTGACACCTTTTCCTCCTTGGTAAACAAGTGCACTAAACAAGTTTGATGTTACGGAAATGTCAGCACAACTTGGGGACAGTTGCAATGTGAGTAATTTTCATATTATTTTCAAGTATAAAAAACAAATGTATTTATTAATTATTTATTTATATATGTACGAGTTTCAACGTTTTTTTACATTACTATAATCATCACTGAATGCAATAATAACCATTTTTATTGGATTTTCGTAACTGAAACTATAGTGACATTCTAACTGCGTTTTAATAGGTTTCATCATGCAGTGAATGCATGTGTACTCTCAAGACCAGTTTTTTTGTGTGTTTTGAAAAGTCACTGACATACAATATCCAAGTCAGTTACTGAAGGATACAAATTACTTACTTCACCATCACTGAAATCCTGCACTCAGTGAACATCAGCTTTCACCACACTCATTTTTCTTTATTTTCTTCACAGATCATGTCTCATATCTCAAACTCTGGCACTTTTTCCTCTTTGGTAAACAAGTGCACTAAACAAATTTGATGTTTCGGAAATGACAGCAAAACACTGGGACAGTAGTAATTTGGATAACACTTTATTTTGATAGTCCCTTTTGAACATTCTGTTGACAATAAGTAATGCTGTATCTAAATGTCAACTAACTTTCATTGATATCAATGCATCCCTCAACAAATCAAACACTGATGAAAAATTCTTTATCATTCCATCTTCTGGAGAGATCACATGTCTCATATCTTAAACTCTGACACTGTTTCCTCCTTGCAAAACAAGTGCATTAAACAAGTTTGATGTTATGGAAATGACAGCACAACTCTGAAAAGTTGTAATTTGAGTAACTTTTACTAACTAACTAACTAAAATCATGCTGTCAGGATGTTGTGTAGCGTATAGCAGGCAGACGAAGGAGAATGGCGTTTCAAACAAATTATTTTAATAATAATAATAGGAAAAAACGGGCAGAATGGGATAGCACACAACTAATAATAAAGACTGATTTAGACTAAGAACGGACAAAGAAAGATTTGAACAGAAAGGGGTATAAATACTAGAACAAACGAGAGCAAATTAATGACAGGTGTGGGGTAATTAATCAAGAACCATAGCAACACATGAGGAACAGAAACAGAAGGCAGGAGAACAGGGAAAACGGAACCAAAACACAAAAAACACATGACACATGCATTGAGAAGTTTATTTACATCAACATAATTATCTTTAAATATAACAACCATTTTTTATTTAATTTTTCATATTTTGATATTAAAAATCTGAACAAGGTAATAAAATCTATAGATATAAGGTATTTTGAGAAGTAGAAGAAATAAATGATTTAAGTAGGGTAAAATGTTTCTAAAGTTTTTAATGTTATCTTCATACAACAAAAGAGAAGTGTTAAAATCTGGTAGTTTTACATAAAATACATTAAAAAAAAGTGTCAGTTCTTGAATTAGTAAGATAATTTAAATAATGATGATCATACAGTGCTTGTTCATGCAGTGGGAAATGTTGCAAGTTTAAAACATAACACAGGCTAAATCAAACAAACAAACAAAGAACCCACAGCCTTTATTTAAACAGTCTATAAAAATGAGAACAGATAAAATAAGTTAATGTAGTTGTTTCTTTAATGTTGGCAGAAAGAAGGTAAAGGGGGATAAACTGAAGTAATGTAGTTTTAAGGTGCGTCACCACTGGGGTAGTAGACAGCCCAGTGAGCCCCAATGGAGGTGATGCCATTTCCATTCTGTCGACCACTGAGAAAACGTAGCTCACTTCCATCTTGGGTCGGGTAGAAGTTAAATGAGGTTCCAGTAGGCTGTCCCACTTTTAAAGAGCGGCCTTGACTAGTGACAAACATAATCTCATAGATGTAGCCACTGTTATATTTTCCAGAGACCTGAATGATGAATTCACTTTCACGAAGTTTAATTTCCAGTGGATTGCCATTGCTTGTACAAACTGGTGTTGTCCAATTACCATCATAACGCAGCTGAATTCTGAACAGATATTTGATGACAGTGTTTGAAAAGATGGTCACATAATAACATGCAGAAGAATTAAAACACACAGTTCATATGACACTACAACATTAAGCCACAAGAATATATTAAATCATACCATATTCACCTGTTTTCTCATTCATCATATATATATATTTTTCAATCTTTTGGTCCAGATCAGTGATGCATTAGTTAACTTACCCACGAATGTACGAGTTACTGTGTTCCCAGACTCTGACACCAGTGATGCGACCATCATATGCAGTGGAATATTCAGTCCCACTGCCGTCCCCAACAGCCATGGAGTAAGAGTAGTAATCCGATAAAGCTGAAAGAGGAAATAACAGCTATTAATGAGTTATAAAATAAATCTTTCAATAGAAAATTTTAAGAAATGTTGGTCTAGATTTCCAAAGTTAACGTGTTAAATAGTCACTGTATTTAATTCAGCAGCAAAATGTAGGTATTAAGACTAATATACATAGTGTATTTTTGCATGTTCCAGAATTTCTAGCATTAATCTCACTAAGTGAGGTTGTTGTTGTCTCTGTGTATTGGAAGCTTCTGATCTCTTTCTGACTTCATAAATCTTGTGAGTGGTGAGCAATACTCACGCATGGCCATGCCCACTGTACAAACTCCA
>JAHKKF010530553.1:2920-20413 GCA_019740295.1 Labeo calbasu
AAATAACTCCAAACAGCGCTTCTCTTTCTTTCCGTCATCTCAGAACAGCCAAAAGTGCTTGCGCTTTGGCGCTGCTGAGTCACGTGATGAAAGGACAAGTAATAACAGCAGAGCAGGGGGGAGCAAGGGTGCATACGAGATATAAAAGGAGCGGGGTATTTAGAGACATGTCCGCTCTTTTATGAAACAGGAGCAATGTACTTTAGCGTAAATTAGATGAAATTTAAATAAAAGTATCGATCTCGGAAGGCTACTATCGATCCGATATCAATACCAACGTTGGTATCGATACTATCGATATTAGGATCGATCCGCCCACCCCTAGCTGAAACAAGCTTCCATACTATAAATGTGATAAACGGACCAAGGTGCTCATTGATGATGTTTTCATCTACTGTATTTTTCAAATCTCAATTACAATTGCATGTTTCTTATATAAAGCTATTGTATGACTTCAGAAGACATGTAATATGGTGCATGAGATGCACTATGGTCTATTTTTATAACAATTTTATGGTGCTTTTTCTTACCATCTGCTTTTTAAAAAAACATTTTATTTTTATTTCAAGGAAGAAAGAAAATAATACAGATATGGAGCAGCATAAATGGAGCAGATATGCAGCAACCAAAATTTCAAAAACTGGTTCAACTGTTCCTTTAAATTTTGCACTGAAGGCTCAAACAGCTCAGAACAAAAGTGCAAAAATAAAATGTGCTAGAATAAAGATAAAAGTATGATGTGAGTGAATTTCACACCTCAGCAGAATGGGACATCATGCAGGAAGGGCCTGCGTGTGTGGGTGTGTGGGTGTATGCTAGCGGATGTGTGGATAAACTCGCACTCCAACAGAGAGCATGAGTTTGCAGCCCCTTGCTGTGGTTTTGTCTTGTTTGTCATAGCTCAGGTGTTCATCGCTAAGTATTGACCCAGCACTGGCGCCTGCAGTGTCACTGGAGGCTTAAAACCGAGCAAACACGGGTTGCTGAGAAAACTTGACCTGGTTGGTGAATACTAGACAATATACAAAAAAAATACTGTATAATCGATTGCACAAATGTAAAGCAAATTCCTAGTATTTATTTATTATTAAACTGATCATTCTGATTCTAAAATAATGTGTCACATTCAAAGTCATTGTAAATGTAGTTTGGGGTCAAATGGATTTTTTACAGAAACTAATCATTTTATTCAGCAAGGATGCATTAAAATGATCAAAAGTGACTTTTACGTTGTTACAAAGATGTTTTTAAATGCTGTTCTTTTGGAACTTTCTTTTTCATCAAAGAATTCCTTAAAAATGTGACAGTATTTCTTAATATTACTGTTTTTACTGTCATTTTTTGTTGCTTTTCAATCAAATAAGTGCAGCCTTGCTGAGCATAAGGGACTGACTTCTTTCAGAAACATTAAAAATATTACATTGACCCCAAAATTGTAGATAATATTTATATCCTTGATCAGAAGTGATTTGACTAATCATGTTGATGTTGGTAATGAGCTGTTACAGTATAATGCTAGATGTCTGGTTTCCACAATTGGGCCTTTTTTTTCTCTTCACTCTGTAGGCAAACGTGGGAAAATGCTTTGACCCTCGTCCTCTCACAATTCCGCCTTATTAGGAGGTCCAGTTCAGCCTTACAGCCCAAGTACACACTACAGAAGGAAAAGGGAAGTCAGAAAAGCAGAAGAGAGGAGTTGCATGAAAATCCCTTATAGATCTGTGATGAACACACCCTGTTACAAACATCATCTCTGTGAATTGCCAACAATAGAGTTGGAAGCTGATCTGAAACTACTGTGATCTGTAGGGAAGCTGTCTGAAATGTATTAAAAAAAGAACAATAGATGTTGATGAAAATCTCAAGATGTTCAACTCACATGTATTGCATCACAAAGGCTCTCTATACAGTACATGTGCAGCTAGTCAAAAGTTGAAACATCTTATTTGTTACTGTTACAGTTTTACTCATTTAGTTAGAAAATCTAAATGATGAAATAATAAAGAAGAATAGGAATTATGTAGTGGAAAATAAATGTTAAATGAAAATTCACTTATATTTGAGCTTCATTTTTTCAATTGTTCTTGAATGAATCATTTTTGAACAAATCAGTTGACTGAATGATTCAGTGATTCATTCATACATATAGTCACTTTTAATTTCTTAATGAATCAGGTTTTTTTTTTTTTAACCAATCAGTTAATTGAATCATTCAACTAAATATAAAGGGTTTCAGAATTTACACTGCTCATAATCGAGACTTGAACCAGGATTATTATTGTTAGCTAAACCTAAATCTAAAAACTAAAAAAAAAAAAAAAATTAACTAAAAAACCACCACCATATTCATATTTAAAAACAGACACAAAATTACAAAAAATTACTCAAAAATAAAATCAGAAAATATAAAATTCAAAATATGAATAAAGGCTATTAATAATAGCTCCTTATGTTTACACTGTTATAAATTAACAGAAAAATCTGTTAATATTTTATTTCAGCTATAGTTGCCAAGACAACAATTCTCGTTTTTGTTTAGTTTAAGTTTAAGTACTAAAATAACTACAACTAAAATAAATAAATAAATAATACTAGTAATAACCATACCATAAAAAAAGTAACTAAAAATGAAAACCAATTCAAAATATGACTAAAAACTGTAATAGTAAATCAGTGACACTAAAATAACATTCACTTGAATGTACGCATATGCTGTTGTGTTGGACCAATTACTGATGTGTGTGTGTGTGTGTGTTCATGCTTGGCTGATGTGTGAGTGTATTGTGCAGCAGAAGAGGATGTGGTGGTGGCACTGTGTTCGGCATGGCTGCAGCTGGTTGAGATTCAGGTTCAGAAGACAGTGGCTCTTCAGCACAAAGCTCATGAAGTCAGCAGCCCTGCTCCCACCTGGCAGCCCCCGCTGGAACCGCTCTGCCTGGGAGAGGCGAACACGTCACATCAGCTTTAATGCTCTACTTCCCTCCTCCAGAGGCCAGAGCCCAGATCCTCCAGCGTCAGCGAGCGAACAGCTGCACCGCGTCCTCCGTGAATGCACACAAATGCACATGCACACATAAACACATGTGCATGTAGGCCTACACATGCTCACACGCGCATCCCATAAGCATACTGTTTGCATCAACACTCAAGGCTAGAAGGGGCCGTTATGTACACTGTTAAACACCCTAACACCCAATTAGACTCCGACATTCACATGCATGCAGCTTTCTACTTGCCTGTAAATATAATGCATACTTACAGCGCTTTATAATTCACTTTATTTTTAGTTGCACAGTTGTAACCACGTTTGTGGTTTACTCAAAAATGAAAATTTGCTGAAAATGTACTCACCCTTCCAAGATGTAGATGAGTTTGTTTCTTCATTGTAACAGATTTAGAGAAATTTTGCATTACATCACTTGCTCACAGATGGATCCTACACTCATTACTACACTTAAAACAACCATTTTTGGGTTATTTGGCAACCCAGCACTGGGTAAATATTGGTGGGTTATTTAAAAAAAAAACAAAAAAAACATTTTTTTTAGAGAGCAGAAAAACTACACAGTACCTGTATAAAAATATTTAAAAAATAACCCAATAAAATGACCCAACACGTTGAACCCAGCATTTGGGTTTTAAAAAAAATAACCCAGCATTTTTTAGAGTGCAGAAAAACTACTATTTTTTTAAGAGTATAAATAACCCAATAAACACAGTGAACCCAGCATTTGGGTAAAAATAGTAATAATAACCCAGCATTTTTAGAGTGCAGAAAAACTACCCAGCACCTGGGTGAAAATATTAAAAAATAATCCAATAAAATGATCCAACACGCTGAACTCAGCATTTTTAGAGTGCAGAAAAACCCAACATTTGGGTTAAAAAGAATAACCCAGCATTTTTCAGAGTGCAGAAAAACTACCCAGCACCTGGGTAAAAATATAAAAAAAAAAATAGCCCAATAAAATGACCCAACAAACTGAACTCAGCGTTTGGGTTAAAAAAAACAAACAAAAAACAGCATTTTTAGCGTGCAGAAAAACCCAACATTTGGGTTAAAAAGAATAACCCAGCATTTTTTAGAGTGCAGAAAAACTACCCAGCACCTGGGTAAAAATATTTTAAAAAAAAATAGCCCAATAAAATGACCTAACACGCTAAGCCCAGCATTTGGGTTAAAAAATTAACTCAGCATTTTTTTAGAGTGCAGAAAAACCCAACAATTGGGTTAAAAAAATAACCCAGCATTGATTAGAGTGCAGAAAAACTACCCAGCACCTGGGTAAAAATATCCCAATAAAATGACCCAACAAACTGAACATAGCGTTTCGGTTAAAAAAAAAAAAAAAAAAACAGCATTTTTAGAGTGCAGAAAAACCCAACATTTGGGTTAAAAAGAATAACCCAGCATTTTTTAGAGTGCAGAAGAACTACCCAGCACCTGGGTAAAAATATTTAAAAAATAGCCCAATAAAATGACCCAACACGCTGAACCCAGCATTTGGGTTAAAAAAAAAATAACCCAGCATTGTTTAGATGCAGAAAAAACTACCCAGAACCTGGGTAAAATGATTTAGAAAACAACCCAATAAAATGACCCAACATGCTGAACCCAGCAATTGGGTTAAAATAAATAACCCAGCATTTTTTAGAGTGCAGACAAACTACCCAGCACCTGTGTAAAAATATTAAAAAACCAAATGACCCAACAGGCTGAACCCAGCATTTGGGTTAAATTTGGATGCTGTCAGAATGAGTCTAAACAGCGTTATGTGGTCAGGTGCTGCAATAAATGGGTACATTTTTGTCATGTAATGTATGAACACATATAATGCATTACATAAAGACTGCATAAAAATCTATGCAGGATTCATGTTAATACCGGCATTAATTTTCATTTACATACATCTCAACAGAGTTAGCATTATGCACATGACAGCATGTCTGTGTCATTATATGCTTTAAACGCAGATGTGTGTCAGCTTCAATAAGCACATTTTAAAGCTCTGTTTAAAGAGCCCATAAGCTGTCAATCACCAATACAGAGAATTTACAGTCTGATCATTTGTCTCTAAACCAGTCTGATCCGGTTTAAGTCAATCAAAATTAAACTGCCACATAATGCAGTATCACATTGGAGACTATCCAGATATAATTCTGTTTTGTCCAAATACAACATCATTTAAACTGCATGAAAAAAGAAGTGGAGATTATTTAGGATAAATAAGACAACAATCTAAATACAAGGAGTTTTTAATAACTGGTGGGAAAATATACTGCAGAGCATGCAAGCATGAAATAAAAAGCATGGGAACCAGCCGTCTTAAACCGGAAGAGAGAGTTTGGAATACAATTAAAGCTTCCATTTATATCGTGAACATCTATGATGTACGATGTGGACTTGCTTCTAAGGTCTTTTGTATGGCAGTGAGATTGTTTGCAGAGATGACAACCGGCCAAATATAAATGGCTTCTAATCATGTTTATGAGCTGGCAGACGGCCCGCCCTGAACCCGGCCCTGCCCGAGCTCTGCCCAGCACTCAGGGGCATGTCATGGTTCTTTCTGTGATATACCATTTCACTAAAGCTTGGTGGAAAGGGAGGAGTGTTAAATGAGCTATGCGTCCACTTATTTCCTGTTCCAGATTCTTTCTCTCTCGCCCTTCAGTGCTGTGGGCAGAGTTGATTATAAATGTGGCGTGTTGTCTATAGCCTTGTGACCCATACTGCCTTTCTGACTTTGGCCAATGACAACATTAAGACAACACCAACTATTAGATTTCCCATTCACCTCAGTGGCAGTGTAGAATCCAAGTAATGAAACTCAGTGTACAAAGAACTGTATTTTGCAGCAATGTGGATGTGGCTATAGTCTGAGAATCACAGTGCACAGTTTTCACAGTGCAATGTCATCCAAGATGTTCATGTATTTCTTTCTTCAGTCAAAAAGAAATAGAAAACATTCCAGGACTTTTCTCCATGTAGTGAACTTTAATGGGGTCCAGCGGGTTGAAGGTCCAAACTGCAGTTTCAGTGCAGCTTCAAAGCGTCTATGACGCATTACAAAATCATGTTGGAAAGGTCGCGCACAGTTAGTTTTTTGCCTGTGTACGTTGGTCCAAAAAGGTAGGGTAGGGCAAAAAACTAAATCTAATTTTTCTCCTCCAACTTAAAAATGGTTCAACATTGATTTTTTTACCTTTTTTGTAACGGCCGTTTGACTTTGCACGTTCGCTTTGTAAACACTGGATTGGTACTTCTACCTACGTCATGCGTGACCTTTCCAACGAGCATTCGTGATGAGTCTCAGCCTCAGACACCACGCCCACGGACCGTTGGCTGAATGTCATATGGCACACGGAAACACTTCAGGAGTTTCAAAGTCATCAGCACTCAGGGGCATGTCCTGCTTCTTTCTGTGATATACCATTTCACTAAAGCTTGGTGGAGAGGGAGTTTCAAAGTCATCATCGGATTGGTTAAACTATACAGGATTTTTGAGAGACGTGTGTCACGTTCTCTAATGTTCCGTCTGGAAACAAAGATGCCAAACCATCTCATGTTAGAAAAAAGCTGTCGTGTTTACAACGGCGATGATGAGGACTTATTAGGATTAACTAAAGATTGGATTTTTAAAAGTATGTGAAATATTTGTAAAAAATATGAGTTTTACACACCGGTCTGTTATTGTGGTGACATTTCCACGGCCATAAACATGACGTGGCACAAACTGAAACGTGATTGGTTGCTTTACCTGTCAATAATATGCCCTCTTATCCGGGCCAAGGTTCCTAGTCCTTTTGCCGTTGGTCTGAAGGTCTGGCTATGCGAGACTAATTTGTGATTAAAAAAATATATGTGACCCTGGACCACAAAACCAGTCATAAGGGTACATTTTCTGAAACTTAGATTTATACATCACATGAAAGCTGAACAAATTATCTTTCCACTGACGTATTGTTACGATAGGACAATATTTGGCTGAGATGCAACTATTTGAAAATACGGAATCTGAGAAATATTGAGAAAATCACCTTTAAAATGGTCTAAATTAAGTTCTTAGCATTGCATATTACTAATTAGAAATTAAGTTTTGATATATTTGTGGTAGGAAATTTACAAAATATCTTCATGGAACATGATCTTTAATTAATATCCTAATGATAATGATAATTTTGATGCATACAATGTATTGTTGGCCATTGCTTCAAATTTACCTGTGCTACTTAAGACTGGTTTTGTGGTCCAGGGTCACAAATCAGTTTTTATTTATTTTTTTTTTTTTTTAGAAAACGACTGATCGTTTCACTACATAAGACCCTTATTCCTTGGCTGGGATCGTGTAGAGCCCTTTGAAGTTGCACTGAAACTGCAATTTAGACCTTCAACTAATTGATCACCATTGAAGTCCACTATATGGAGAAAAATACCTAAACATGGGCAGGGGATTTTTAGTTTCCAGCATGCTTTGCATGGGACCAGAAGGAACATTTTGAAATGAAGTGTTTTTGTATATGTTCTTGAGCAAGATGAAAAAGGGGAAGCTTGTTAGTGTTTAATGTTTTGTTATGTTGGGATGTAGAAGAGTTTCTGTTTTGGTTACCGTTATGATGATGAACTGTGGAACTTGTACTTAAGTTGAGATTTTAAAAAGCTTGGAATACTTGGAATTCCTATTGTAAGAATGCAATTTTTTACATATTGCAAGAAAAAAAATGGCTTTTATCAAGTTAAGCTAATTGTGAACTGAAAAGGGTTTTTGAGTTACCATATTTTATGGGTTTATCTCAACACACTTTTAAAAATAAAAGTTCTTTATTGGCATCTGTGGTTCCGTGAAGAACCTTCTACATCACTGGAAACTTTCCATTGCACAAAACATTCTTTATAGTGAAAAGGGGTTCTATAAATTATTCAAATGTTCTTCACATTAAAGAGAACCCTGGGTATTAAGACTTATATGGTGTAATGTAATGTAAATGATGTCTCTTACTAAAATATGTAATGGGGGCGCGCCATTATTTCGATAATGTCAAATGGTTGCATTTGGTAGGCTACAAACACTACCTGTTGCTTTTTTTTTCTTTTTTTAAATTCAACACAACTCAGAAAATAAAATACTGATACAATGTACACCATATTTCACTACAACATATTTCTGTAAGAGACCTTTATGTTATAAGCCGTACAAGTCTTAATACACAGGGTTCCCTTTAAGAAAAATGGTTCCTTTAAGAATTGCTCCCTGAAAGGTTCTTTTATGGAATCACTGTGAAAACTCACTTTTGGATCCTTTATTTTTAAGACAGTACTTAAGTCTTTGCAGTGTATTATATTTTTAGTTTATGACAGTTTCATGTTAAGAAAACTAAGTTCCAACATGTGGATCTGCTGTCCACAAATGAAGAATTACTTTTATGCATGAATCTGAAAGGTCAACACACACTTTAACATAAATAGATCTCTGCCAGTATCTAAGAAAGACATTACTGTTGTGATGATAAATTCCAGTAATAGAAATCATCCTTATTTTTTTTCCATGAGGGCCAGGCTGTGACACTAAAGGGCCACACTAATGGGATCATGTGCCAGTTTTTACTCCCACTGGTTCACGCTTCCTTGTCTGTCTGCATTCTTTAGCACATTAATAAAGCCACAGTAGTTTACTGAGTGTGAATATGTAATTTACAACACATAATCCAAAGACAGCATCCCACTAGCCAACTTGATTTTCAGACTACTATGCAAATGAAGCATTTGACTGAAAATTGGCAGAAAAATCAGCTAGTAGGATCACATCACAATATAGGCTCGTCTACTATCCATACAGTGTCTCATTAGGAGAGTAATTAGTGTAGTTCTTGCACATATATTCATACAGATACAAGCACACGGCTCACATACTAACATGCTTCCAGCTGTATCAACATAACATGTTTAAAATGGGGTTCTGTCTAACTTGGTCACAACGTGGGTGGACAAAAAAAACAGTGGAAGTGTTTTTGGATTGTTGAGGATGTGAGAAAATGTATCAGGGCAACAGGAGGATAAATATAAGGAGCTATATTATGGTGCTGTATATGGAAAAGAGGAAACAAGACTGATGATGTCATGAATGAGCTCTCATAATGATCTAAGATTTAAGATCTTTTTTTTGCACGTTTGAGGAAGTTCAGAGTTAAGCATGTTCTGTTGTAACAAGGTGTGGCTTTTTCAAATATATGTATGCATGCATTCTGTCTGTTTAGTGTTATTTATTTCTTAAAAATTAATAAAAGAGCTGTAAACTTGTCAGTTGTAAATAAATCATGTTTTTCTGAGGATAACATTTCAGGATTTCTCTCCATATAGTGAACTTCTATGAGTTTGAACTTCCAAAATGTAGTTTAAATGCAGCTTCAAAAGGCTCTAAACGATCCCAGTCGAGGAAGAAGGGTCTTATCTAGAGAAACGATCGGTCATTTTCTAAACAAATTATAATTTAAACTCCCATCTCATTTTCTCCTCCAACTTCAAAATCGTCCTACATTGCTGTTTTACCTATTTTTTTGTAAATGGCGTTTGATCTTCTTTGCATGTTCACTTTGTAAATACTGGGTCGGTACTTCTGTAGCAATGTAGGAACGATTTTAAAGTTGGAGGAGAAAATGAGACGGGAGCTTTTCGACATACCCTAACTGTCTTGAACCGGAATACACAGAGTTCACGCAGAGCTATACAAGAAGAGCAATTGAGGTTAAAAGATATATAAATTGTCAGTTTGTTTAGAAAATGACTAGATAGGACCCTAGAAGTTCACTATATGGAGAGAAATCCTGAAATGTTTTCCTCAAAAAACCTAATTTCTTATCAACTAAAGAAAGAAAGACATGAACATCTTGGATGACAAGGGGGTGAGTAAATTACCTGTACATTTTGTTCCTATTATGCCGCTTTTTACAAAATGTAATTTAAGTCTCAGGTGTTCCCAGAATGTGTCTGTGAAGTTTCAGCTCAAAATACCCCACAGATCACTTATTATATTATTTTTAAAATGCCCATTTTGAGTGAAAGCAGAAACATGGTGTTTTCATGCATGTCTCTTTATGCAAATGAGCTGCTGCTCCCCACCCCCTTTTCCAGAATAGGGCTGTGCCTTTACAGCTCATTCGTCAGATACTCTGCCAAAGAACACCTGTTTGGTTTTGATTATCATGTCTATCACACTGAAATCATGCTTTTTAAAGCCATATCAGTTTAAACTTCTGATATAGGGTTTTCTGAGCACATACATCCGAAGCACACACACAGAAAGCAGCATGTGAGTACTTGACTAAATTCTTTTTCATGTCTTATTGTGCTTAAACTGTCAAATACACACATGAAGTATATGTTAAAAACACACAGGAGTTACGAAAATAGTCGGTTATGTCTGTGAAGGTAAACACCAGCTGGTTGTCATTACAAAAAAGGTCTTGCGTCATTTGTTTGAACATGATCCTTAGTTTGATATTAAGAAATTGAATCTGCCTTTTTTAAGTTCCTAATACTGTTCAGGGTCTCTTTACACACTCACACACAATTAAGGTGTCTGTCTCTCTTGTTGTCTATCTCCAGGGGTGGAAGCAGCCCCTCCTTGTTTCTTCGGTCCTGACTCCATCTCTTTGCCTGTGGCTGGAACAGCTGTTGCAGAAGCTGAGGATTCTGGGTACACAGCACTGGGGCACCGCTGCCAGTCATGCTCATCCTCAGCACAGCTGCCACTCTCCATGCAGAGAAACGAAAAACTCCAGCAAAACTTCATCGCAGTTGCTTTGGTAATAAAGAGCTGCACTCTTGAATTTGTAGAAAACGTGATTTTCAGTCCTCTGGGTGGATGTGAAACATTGCACAATGAAAATCAGTCAGCGCTCTTCCCTCATTGAAAAAAGGCAAGACAGTTTCCAAAATGCAACCCATGGGACACAGTCAGTCAGCTCACTGATTACTTTACAAGGATCATTTCTCCAGCAGACAGGCCTCTCGCCAGGCCCACACGAAATCTGAGCCTATAATATTCTGTATAGCCAATTCAGCAGATTGCTGTTACTGTCACCATTTCTTTAAAAAAAAAAGGTATATCCATCTTATTCTTCAATGTGGAAGTAAGCCTATGGGCGAGACTTCCGGTTGATTAGCCACTATACGGAAATAACGAGAAGAGTAACAACGTGCAGTAAACAGTAACACGTGTTTGCACTACAAACCAGTGTGTTCATAATTAACATAATACATTAAAATAGTATGGTAAGACACCAATTTGCAATATCAAGCAGCAAAACAAGCTGTTTTGTACGGCTAAAAAAAGCTGGACAACTATGAGTCCTGAAGCTAGAACCATAAAATCCATTACAAATGGCCGTGCCCACTCTTACAGGAAAAATAAGGTGGACATGTTTGTGTTTTCATTCATTTGGCTAATTTAATTCATACTTTTTTCCCCAAATTATTCTGCAGAATCCAGTTTTTCCCTTCAAATCTGACAGCCTGCGATGACAACACTGTTGGCCACTGAACACTTTTGGAAATAAATTCTTAAGGCTGGAATACACCACAAGACTTTTGCTCTGAGCCAGTATGATAATTTCAGGCAGTTAGACTTGACAGACTTTTACTGAAAATCACTTTTTTTAGTTTCAGACTTTTGCTGTATCCCAATTCACATACTATCCATCCTAAATATTGTTCAAAACTAGAATTATTGTGTTCTAAATGTTAATTGGAGTATTCCAAAGGTACCTGAATAGTCCATATATATGTATATACCAGTTATATATTCTACATCTCCCAAATTCAATGAAAATTCATAGTGCAAGTCCATGCATACTCCATGCTAATGGCTAAAATTGCTCACAACCCATTGCGCTTCAGAAGAGGATTTGGTTCGGGACTACTAAAGGAGTTTGAGTGATTAATAATCAACCCAGCAGGCACACAGCATCATAAAACATTGATATTTGGTTAAATTTCGGTTGTGACAAAGGGTGACCAAAATTCAATGTCTATTGTCATGTTAATTGATGTCCAATACCGGCGTCAACTGACGTTGATTTTGAGATTGTGTAACCAAAATCGAAACTTAAGTCAGAGTTTTCATTCAGAGTTTTCATTCTCAACCAAAATACGACGTTTATCCGACGTTGGCGTCCAACGTCAACCTGGCTATTTTTTTTAACCCAAATGCTGGGTTCAGCCTGTTGGGTCATTTTATTGGGTTACTTTTAATATTTTTTACCCAGGTGCTGGGTAGTTTTTCTGTAACTAAGTTGCTGGGTCATTTTTAACGCTGGGTTATTTTTTTCTATTCAACCGCTGGGATACGCTAAAATTAAAATTCTACTTTTAAATGTTACATATTTTATGTCTAAAATGCTTGCTAAATGAGTTTAAATGTATTTAATATTATAAACTATGCTGTATTAACCCAAATAAATTAAATAAATAATACATTTGATTATTGCTGTTGCCTCTATAGTGATTCTGTGTGTTTTTATAAGTTCCAGTCCATTTTAAGCCAGCAATATAATAATTTTTAACAACAGTTGACTTAAATAAAATAACCCAGCATGTTTGGTAAAAACATTTAACCCAACCAGCTAGGTCAATATAACTCAGCATGTGTTCAGTCCAATATTTACCCAGCGCTGGGTTGCCAAATAACCCAAGTTGGGTTATTTTTAACCCAGCATTTATTAGAGTGTGATGGAAATATATTAATATTCTTATTATATTCTGTCTGCAACGACACTGAACTTTTGGTCATTAACTTTAATGCAGAAACATAAAGAAATTCTCTACATTTTTTCTCCATTTCTGTCATCTGATGAAGTTTGGGTTTCTTGCCACTGTCGCCCATTGACTTGCTTGTTTGTACAGTTTTGTACAGCCAAAAAAAAGCTGGACATGGATGAGACAGACCCATAAAATTTACAAATGGCCACACCCACTCTTACGGTAAGAAAAAGGTGGATAGCTAAACTGAATTTGTTCATAATTAACAAACTTTGCTTCATCAACACTGTTACTAAACTAATTTGAATCAACATCAAACTGACTTGAGCTGAATAACTTCACTGTTATCAGAGCTATATTCAGTGTAGCTTCATTTAACTGTTTCGTAATGAATGAACTTTACGCGGTTATTAAACTGAACACTGAACTGATTTAGGTTAAATAATGACACTATTGTCTTGATGCAGCTGCGTTTGGGATACAGCATATGAATTAATTCTGTTGGATGATATCAAACATGTTTGATATTTTGAGCTGCTTTGTGTTTTCATATGTCATGCGTCTCCTAGCAATGAAGCGCATGTTTTTGTCAGCTGTGTTTGGAAAAACTTGAAAGTCTGATAGTGTGTGATCCTTGGTCATTTAGTATATGCGACCCTGGACCACAAAACCAGTCTTAAGTAGAATGGCTATATTTGTAGCAGTAGCCAAAAATACATTGTACGGGTCAGAATTATCATTTTTTCTATTATGCCAAAAATTATTAGGATATTAGGTAAAGGTCCTGTTCCATGAAGATTTTTTGTAAATTTCCTACTGTAAATATATTAAAACTTATTTTTTGATTAGTAATATGCATTGCTAAGAGATTCATTTGGACTAATTTAAAGGTGATTTTCTCAGTATTGTGATTTATTAGCACCCCGACATTCCAGATTTTCCAATAGTTGTATCTCAGGCAAATATTGTCCTGTCCTAACAAACCATACATCAATAGAAAGCTGTAAGTGTAAGATGCCTAGTGTTTTAAATCTGATTTTTAAAGCCATGTGTATTTCAACCTTAAGGCCAGCAACAGCCTGGTAATGTAATATTCAGAGAAACTCGAATCTGAAGTGATTTATGACTAAATCGCAGGGAGTCATTTATTGTAGGATGTTGTGCTCAAGGACACAGACATTTCAACTCTACAGCTTCTGTTTCACTGACACAACCTTGAGATAAAGTCTCCAGTTTGTATACTAGCAACCTTGAACATCAGCTACAGGACCACCCTATACTGCTTGCAGTAGATGCAATTTACTTAGTAAATTTACCTTACCTGTCATTTACTAAACCAGGCCATGTACTGTTGTTGTGTCCCTACAACAGGAAGTCAGGCACCCCCCTCACTTCCTTCACTCCATTTTCCCTAAATTCTGTAGGAAATGACAGCTTCATTTAAACAAAGCAAGGCCTCGTACACTGAAGACAAACACATCCTCCCTGTCTGCAGGAGGATTATTGTTCCTCATTGCACAATCTTCAGACAAAAGACTTCCTCTGTTTGTTGCCGAGCAGAGACTTAGCCATGCAGTTACTGAAATTCTCATATCCCATTAGGCACCTGAATGTACGCCGAATTCCCATGGTGCATGGGGAACATCTCCTTCTCTGAAGCACAGCAGTTTGGCCCACATCTGTCAAGCAGTGGTGTGATAGACAGAAACCAAATATCAAATATTTCTAACATATGGCCATGAATTTTAGAAATGGAACTTTGGCTCTGACATGCTTCAGTGAAGATTTTTGGGAACAGGGTGAACATTTGTGAAATTTCTGCATGACATAAGAGGATTATAAAAGGTTTGAGCCTGGAATGAGATTCTTAATAAAATGATGATGATTCTAATGATTCTTTTTAACAATTAAAATTTCTTAATGGTTGCATTAATGATTTTTTTTCTTGTAAGGAATATTTGGTAAAAAAGAAATCCATTGCCAAATAATGAGATAATTACAGTGATGCATTTTAAAGTTTTTGCAAAAGGTGTTTACATGACTTCTGAATGACTTTTCACTGTTTTCAGAGACTGGAAAAGTGTAGTCCAATAATTGGTCTTATAGTGTATCATGCACCAAGGTGATTTCTGAACAGGTTTGTGTCCAATTATTCAAAGAAACTGTGGATTTTTTTAATGGGTTTGCAATATGTTCTTTGTTAAATATTCGCACTTGCATATGAGTGTTACCGTTGTTGGCATAACTAGTTTCACAAATAGGGCTAGCCTGATGGAAATTTTCAGCTTTGTTTGCCTAAAATATTCAGTAAGGTAAGTTCTGTTTTGTTTATGCAGAAATATCAGTAAATATTTTGTAATGACCTTACAAAAAAGGTTGTATTTGTTAACATTATTCCACTACTGCATGAGCTAGTCAGGACAAATACAGCATTCAAACGCCAGTTGCGCTGTAGCCTATGTTTCTAATTCTTCAAAAGAACCGAATCGGCTCAAAAGATTCATTCGTTTTAAGATCGACAACACTGGTAGATTTGTGCTTTTATAGCGATGTTGTGACGAATAAATATGCTACTGCTGGAAACTTTTCAAGGGTATTTTATGCACGCGCGACGATAACAGAAGCGAACGTCACGTGGTTTCGAACTTCCGGTATTTTAGAAAACGGTTCTCATTTCCCAACCTGTATTGACTGTTGGTTCGGGGATCAAGGATTGTCTATAATAGCAGTTAAAACAAGCAGAGGCCAAGGCCGTGTGTCAGGAAGAGGCCCACAGAGAGAGCGGAGTTTAAAGTGAAAAGGAAATAGTCTCATTTCGGATTCCAGCACAGGAACTCATAACGTATACAGGATAGTGCTGTAAGTGTGCTTTAGAGAGCTTACACTGACATTTTTACTACATTCAGTTGACCTTGACACTTCATCATCAGTTAATTTGCATAAAAATACAAAGGGAAAAACACAATCCACAGACACTTATTTGTTTACCCATGTTGTTAAAACTATTTGTAATCATATTTCACAATATGTGCAGTCTTGGTAAGCATAAGAGACTTTTTTCTTAAGAAAAAAAATCAAGTTGATTCAGTCATAAGTCATGCATTTTTGACGTAAATGATGAGACTAAGCACAAGAATGTACTACATTTTGTTTTGATTTGCAGGAACAATGAGCTTATTACTTTGTCTAGTCTAGCATAAGTTTAACAACATTTTGGTGAATCATTAAGGAAAACTTGATTTATAGATTTTTCGCTACAAGCACATTTCCTCTTTGAGGTCTAACAGTTAGTCAGTAATACTCATGACCACAAATTACAGGACATAGTTTTTCTTTGAACAAGGGACAGGTTTGATGCTTCAAACACTGAAATTTATTCACTTGTCTGTGTGTGTAGTCCTGGTATTCCCTACATTATGGGGACCAAATGTCCCAACAGGTATAGTAATAGCAGTACGTTTTAAAAAACAAGCTTATAAATCTTACAAAATATCTTCTTTGAGAATCTAAAATAGCAGAACGTTTTCTCTAAACATACGTGAGAAGTATGTTTAGAGTAAGGGGGTAAATACAGTTTATAAGAAACATTACATCTATGGATAAATCATGGAAACCCAACTTGTGTGGTGATAGTTGGCCAGTAGGTGGCGACAAATGAGTGTCTTTTACGAGGGTTCGACTGACTCATTCATTCAAATGATTCGTTGGTGTGATGAATAATTTTCGAGCGCAGCGACTTGGGTGAATCATTGAATCATTCACTCAGGTGGTTCGAAAAACAGATTCATTTAGGATGAAACACCACTACTACTGTGTGTGTTGCTCGGATTTGCAACGATTGGCCTTTGTTGGAACTATCTTCATTGGTGGAGCAAAAAAGTCGAAGTAAATGACAATATTGTGTAAAATATAAATTAGTCACTAATAACTTATTGCTCATTGAACTGTTCTATAAAAGCAGCATTACAGATTCATCTGTTATTACTCCAATAACTGCTCTGTTTTTTGTTCAGTAAGGAGGTGTTAAATTGATCAAAAGTAAGACAGTAAGACATTTATGATACTAGAAAAGATTTCTATTTCGAATAATTTCTATTCTTTTGAACTTTCTATTCATCAAATAATCCTGAAAAATGATATATTACAGTTTCCACACACATATAAGCATATACACCCATATTAAGCAGCACAACTGTTGTTGATCTTGATAATAATAAGAAATTTTTCTTAAAGGAGAAGTCCACTTCCAGAACAACAATTTACAAATAATTTACTCACCACCTTGTCATCCATTATCATATGTTTTTTGAGGAAAACATTTCAGGATTTTTCTCCATATAATGGACTTCATTGGTTCCCCGATTTTGAACTTCCAAAATGTAGTTTAAATGCAGCTTCAAAAGGCTCTAAACGATCCCAGCCAAGGAAGAAGGGTCTTATCTAACGAAACGATCTGTCATTTTTTTTGAAAAATAAAAATTTGTATACTTTTTAAGCACAAAAGCTTGTGTAGCACAGGCTCTGGGATGCGTGTCCATAATGCTACAAATTAGTAATGGGTTGTTCTTGAACGATTCTTTAATTTTGAACTAATCTTTAATGTGACTCGGGAAGAACGAGTCATCTCGAGGAATGATTCGTTCATGCGCAACATCCTATTAGGTTTTGTACTGGAATTAGTTCACCTGTTTCGAGTCTTCGGGTTTTTCGAGTCGTTCGTTCATCTTATGGGGCTGTCA
>JAHKKF010530554.1:0-13022 GCA_019740295.1 Labeo calbasu
AATGCAGATGAGCTGAAGGCCACTGTCAAAGAAACCTGGGCTTCCATACCACCTCAGCAGTGCCACAGACTGATCACCTCCATGCCACGCCGAATTGAAACAGTAATTAAAGGAAAAGGAGCCCTTACCAAGTATTGAGTACATATACAGTAAATGAACATACTTTCCAGAAGGCCAGCAGTTCACTAAAGATGTTTTTTTTTATGGGTCTTATGAAGTATTCTAATTTGTTGAGATAGTGAATTGGTGGGTTTTTGTTAAATGTGAGCCAAAATCATCACAATTAAAAGAACCAAAGACTTAATCTACTTCAGTCTGTGTGCATTGAAATTATTTAATACACGAGTTTCACAATTTGAGTTGAATTACTGAAATAAACTTTTCCAAGACATTCAAATTTATTGACATGCACCTGTATTTCAAGTGAAATGTAATTATTTAGTTTGCCTCACGTCCCATTAGATTCCATGGACCAGCCACCTGGAGGCAATCGAAACGTTATGGCTTCTTTTCGAGACTTGTGCGGCACACTTGATCAGGACATAATAAAAAATTACCTGGTCCTTGGCAGGCTTTAAATGTGGAAAGTAAAACCTCAGATGAACAACATCACACGACATATCACACCGTGTTATAATTTATTTAACAAAAATAAAGCCAAGATGGAGAAGCCATGTGTGACAAAGTTAGGACACCCTATGATTCAGCTGCCTATAGATCCACTTTTAGCAGCAGTGACTTGCTTAAGTGATCATTTCTGTACGAATTTATCAGTCTCTCACATCGTTCTGGAGGAATTTTGGCCCACTCTTTTTTACAATGTTGCTCCAGTTTATTGATGTTGTGGGCATTTGTTTATGCACATCTCTCACCACAGCATTTGAGCCAGGATGAGGTCTGGGTTTTGACTGGGCTGTTGCAACACCTTGATTCTTTTCTTTTTCAGCCAATCTGTTGTATATTTACTGGTAGGCTTAGGTCCTTTTTCCTGCTGCATGACCCAATGTTGGCCAAGCTTCAGCTGTCAGATGGACATCCTCACATTTGACTCTTGAATACTTTGGTATACAGAGGCCTTCATGGTTGACTTAATGACTGTGACATGCCCAGGTCCTGTGGCTACAAAACAAGTCCAAAATCATCAGCCCTCAATGTGTGACTTTTGGTATGAGGTGTTTGTGCTGATATGTTCTTTAGGTTTTCACCAAATATGACACTGTGCATGATGGCCAAACATCTCCACTTTGGTCTTGTCTGTTCAAAGGACATTGTTCTACAAGTCTCACGGTTTGTTCAGATTCAACTTTCCAAACCTAAAAAAATGCTGTCATGTTTTTTTTAGATTAGAAGAGGATTTTGTCTGGCAAGCCTTCCAAACATGCCATACGTGTCCTGTTTTTTCTAATTGTACTGTCATGAACGTTATCATTAAACATGTTAAAGGAGAAGTCCAGTTCCAGAACAAAAATTTACAGATAATGTACTCACCCCCTTGTCATTCAAGATGTTCATGTCTTTCTTTCTTCAGTCGTAAAGAAATTGTTTTTTGAGAAAAACATTTCAGCATTTTTCTCCATATAATGGACTGATATGGTGCCCCGAGTTTGAACTTCCAAAATACAGTTTAAATGCAGGTTCAAATGATCCCAAATGCAGTTGTAAATGATTCCAGCCGAGGAAGAAGGGTCTTATTCAGCAAAACGATCGGTTATTTTCATTAAAATAATACAGTGTACTTACACGTCAAACGCTCGTCTTGTCTTGCTCTTGTTTTTTTCCGGTTCATGACAGTTAGGGTATGTCGAAAAACTTATGCACCAGGTTCTCCCTCAACTTCAGAATCGTCCTATATCACTGTTTTACCTTTTTTGTTTCTCTGAGCATTACACGGTCTAATCTTGGAGTGAATTTGCTAGGTCTGTTTTGAATGTCTTCCACTTGAGTAGTCTGCCTCACTGTGGAATGATAGATTTCAAATTGTTTGGAAAAGGCCCTAAAACTCTTCCCAGATTGATGACAGCAACAATTGCTTCTCTAATATCATTAATGATGTCTTACCTCCTTGGCGTGGTGTTAACACACACCTGAAAGCCCCAGACCAGAAAATTGCCAAAACCTCTCTTTTTATGGAGGTGCTCACATTTGCTGATGATCAGTTAATCAAGTGCATTTTCTATGTTAGCAGTAAGGGTGTCACATATGGCTTTTTCATTTTGGATAATACAGCATTACAGTTACTCTGTGTTTCAGATTTATCAATCACTCTTGGTGGGTTTTTTTCAGTCCTGGATGGGCTGAACATCGCAAGCAAGGACTATCAACAGGAAATGTTTAACAGCCCTCCAGCCTCTGAGCATAAACAATGATCTCACTGAAGCTCCATTAGTCTTTCCATCAGAATGTGTCTCCTAGATAAGCTTTCTAATGGTGAACTCATACTCATGTTAGTGTGCACTCTGTTTAGTATGAAAACTTTTACTATTGAACTGATGCTCACATTTTGCAGTTATATGTGTAATGTTGACATACAGTAAATGCAATGCTGGTATATTGTTGAAACTGTTGCAATGAGTAGAGAGCTAGTTTCAGTGTTTTTTGTGGATTAATCAGTGTTCAAGTTCTATTGTGCAACAGCAGACAAATAGCAGAAAGTCTGCGGAATACTTGAATGATTACTCTTATGAATTGGTGAGTGTTTTTGTAACCAATTCATGTTAACCAGTAGCTCACTGGACGTTATCAGAAAATAAATGAACTATTGTCACACTACTGAAAAATGCAGTTACATTTAAATACAATTTAAAGATGCAATAATCATTGTGCATTTGTTAATCAGTCAAATATCTGGTGGTGGATCTGTAATTGTTATTCAGATATTACACAAATAAATGAGCATGTTGGTTTGATATGTGTCTTAACAATTCTTTCTGATTTTTCTGGATGCACTTGGGGCTTTCTGAAAAAATAAAGTTAACCACTCAAACTTAGTTTACATGCAATCAAATAATCATATGTAAACACCTCAATTGATCCAATTAAGATCAATCCAAAAGTTAAATCAGATTGAAAGGCTTGATGTAGACCTAAAATAATCCCATTAATAGGAAAAACAATGGAAAATAAATATATAAACACTTCAATCCAACTATTTTCTCAGAGTCAAAAATATCTTATGCACATGCTTAGTGCTGTGATGTGCTTGTTTTGTCTTAAGAACGCGTGTCCTTTTTTGATGTGTCATAGCAAAAACAACAATTATGCTTGCGGTAGCTCTGGTGACATTATCATGGTGACTTTCATCGGTTCTGAACACAGCAACTGGGCACTGCACATGCAGAATTTTGTGCATTTTGTTTGTAAAACGTTACATATAAAAGATGCATCATATTTCAACGTTTGGACTTTGCCATTTGCCACTGACCTCATTAAAACTAGGTGTAATGCATTTCAAGATGCACATCACTGAAACCACATGCAGTGGATTCTGGCCACATTCAGTGCCAGTGTGTTTTTGCTTATTTCCATACAGCTGCAAGTAAAATGTAAGACCGAAGTTGTGCTACAAATGATTATCTGTTGCTTTGGTGGACTATGTTGTACAGAACAACGTCATGGTCTGACTTTATCAGTCAGTAAACTATAGCAACGCTTAATATTTTGATGGTGGTGATGGAGCAGGACCAGAGTGAGAAACACACTAAAACAGTCAAAAAAACAGCCCACAATCTAGGCACAATTCAGGAGTCAAGTCAAGTTACGTTTATTTATACAGCGCTTTTTAACAAAACAGGTTGTGTCAAAGCAACTTTACAGTATTAAATAGGACAATAATGTGTCAATAATACAAAAGTTCCACGTTGCAGCAAAGTCAGATTGTAGAGGACTTATCTGGTTCCCGTGGTCTTGCTCCGACGGCCGTCTAGGTGACAAGTTCTTCACTGATGATCCGTCTCTGGGGCTCATCAAGTTGACGTGGTCCCCGCTGACATTTACATTTACCTCAGAATAAGAAAGAAACCGCGTAGATGCCATTCTTCTTATGATGCAACAAGTACATCAGGTTTTATGGGAAGTGTTCCCAATTCCGGTTGACCTAATTAATGCAGCCTAACAATCCTTTAACGGATTTAAATTATAGAAATGTGTTAATGTGTTATGTGTAGGCCAGGTTAAAGAAATGGGTCTTTAATCTAGATTTAAACATGAACAGTGATAGGTAGATTGTTCCAGAGTTTTGGCGCTAAATAAGAAAATGATCTGCCGCCCACAGTTGATTTTGAAATTCTAGGTATTATCAAATTGCCAAGGTTTTGAGAACGCAGCGGACGTGAGGGACTATAATGTGATAAGAGATCTCTCAAGTACTGAGGAGCTAAACCGGGCTTTATAAGTAATTAGCAAGATTTTAAAATCTATACAATGTTTAATGGGGAGCCAGTGCAGTGTTGACAGAACTGGGCTAATATGGTCATGGAGTTTGTTTATTAAGCGTGCAGAGCAACCACCCAATAAAGCATTACAATAATCTAACCTTGAGGTCATGAACACATGAATTAATGTTTCTGCATTTAACACTGAGAGCATAGGTCCTAATTTCAACATATTTTGAAATGAAAAAATGCAGTTTTGCAAATGCTAGAGATGTGGCTTTTGAAGGAAAGATTGCTGTCAAACAGCACACCTAGGTTCCTAACTGATAACAAAGAATTGACAGAACAGCCATCAAATATTAGACAGTGTTTTAGGTTATTACATGCAGAGGTTTTAGGTCCAATAATTAACACCTCTGTTTTTTCAGAATTTAGTAGTAAGAAATGACTCGTCATCCAGTTTTTATATCAACTACACATTCCGTTCAAATTAGTATGTTTCACCGGGCATGAAGAAATATGGAGCTGAGTATCATCAGCATTACCGTGAAAGCTAACACCATGTTTCCTGATGGGTAACATGTAAAGCGTAAAAAGTAATGGCCCTAGTACTGAGCCTTGAGGTACTCTATATCACAATACTGCACTTGTGATCGATGTGATACCTCTTCATTCACTGCCACGAATTGATGGTGGTCAGATAAGTCCATTTGAACCATGCCAATGCACTTCCACTAATGCCAAGATAGTTTTTCAAGTCTATTCAAAAGAATGTTGTGGTCGATAGTGTTGAACACAGTGCTAAGATCCAGTAGCACTAATAGAGAGATACAACCACGATGATACGAGCAGATCATTTATAACTCTTATGAGAGCAGTCTCAGTACTATGATATGGTCTAAAACCTGACTGGAAATCCTCACAGATACCATTTTTCTGTAAGAAGAAACATAATTGTGAGGATATTACCTTTTCTGTAATTAGATTGGTCTGTAATTATTAATTCGTTGGGGTCAAGTTGTGGTTTTTAATAAGAGAGCTCCACTTTTGACTTCACAACTCTTCTGTATTCTGTTTCCCAAATGCACACTCGCTTCACTCCTGCTCTGTTTATTTCTTTATTTCCATTTTCTTACATTTTAATCAGCCCCCTTTACTGTGGAAATGTTTCTGAAGTAGAAGAAACAACAGTTCATAGTCTAGGTATAAAATTGGCAGAAAACATTTTAATTTTTTATTATTGAAAACTTTTGCCAAATGTTTGACATTTTTCTGTAAATTCAAACTCTGTATGCAGTTTTATTTCCACTTTGCTCAGGTAAGTATGATTAGACCTCTATTTGATCAAACTGGAAATGTGTTCAAATTAAGGTACTGTCTATGGAACTATTTGGCTATGATTAAGTTTCTCTCCCTCTGTTTATGGCAGCTGTTGATGCATCTTGGGCACTTCATTCCCTAAAGTCTTTGCGCTTTTTGTTGTTAAATGAGGGCTGTGCAGCTGTACAGTGAGTGCACACAGCACATTATTCCTGTGCCTCAGAACATCCCTGGTTGTTTGAATTTCGTCTAGAGTAATCGTGTTGCTTTTTCTTCTGTCAGAAAGAACAGCTGAAACTTGTATATTACTACAAACGATTATGCCATGCTTGTAATATGCTGCTTTTTTCAGCTTGAAGCATATAGGCAAGTGTTATTTATACACCTTTGTTGTATTTATTAGCTTGTGGTTTTACATTTTCAGTTTTATTTTAAATTTAGGTTTTAGTCATTTTGTTTTTACATTTTAGCATTATTTCACTTACTCAAAAGTAAGAACTGGGCCTCAACTAACTTTTAGATTGAATGCTAAAATATCTGTTCTAAGATCAGTGCTCCTCTCTTGGATAATGTTGATGGAGCTGATGGAAAACATCAGCTCATGTTCACCAGTATATGTTCCTCAATGCTTCCAGCAGATGGCACTGCCTTCTCTTACTAACACTGATGATCTAAAGCCAAATGCTGAACGGATTTGGTGTAGAAATAATTTTCACTGAGAAATTGCTAGTCAGTTTCACAAACTATTGCAAAGAAACAGCAAATAACACATTCAAGTAAGCATGAAAGTTTGATGCAAAAAACTGACATTAGCATTTTTATTTATTTATTTATTTTTTTAAAACTACAGCAATTTTTGTTTTATTTACAGTTTTATGTAATACATATAAAGTTCATTTGTAAAAACAGATGATTTTCAAAAATGTTGATGCATTTTCAAAAACTTGAGTCGGGAAAGTTATTGAAATTTAGTTGTTTTGACACAGAATGACCGAATAACATTTGTTAACAGTTTAAGGCCGTAGTTTTGCTGCCCGTGTACTTAATTCCTCTAGTCTGCCACTTATCTCAATGGTTTTTGATACATTGATACATTATTGTGTTAGTTAGCTGTATTTTTTAAGTTATTTTTACTTAATCAAAATGACCCAACTGCAGTTTGAATGAGATTAATTGGAATGCACAATGGAAAAAAAACATGATTTTTGGAAAATTATTATCTGTTTCTGCAAATGAACTCATTATATATATATATATATATGTGTGTGTGTGTGTGTGTGTGTGTGTGTGTATATATATATATATATATTTATTTATTTATTTATTATTTTTTTATTTTATTTTTTTGACAGGTTGTGAGATCATCATGCTTTTAGCAAATCTATTAGTTACTATTTGACATTTTCAGTAAGACAGTATTCATATACAATAAGCACGTATATAAGTCATAGAATCAATTTATCTTTCAGATGAATATCTTTTACTCAGATTCTGTTTTGTCTGTCATCGGTTCATGGTTAAAATTCAATTTTAAATACAATTGCTAATTCAGTATTTTACATTAATGACACTTTTAAAAATATATAAATATTAATAAGACTGATATCAAAAGTCTTTTATACTTTCCGTTAAAGTTTAGTTGCAGGTCTTACCCCAGGGGTTGGTAAATAATTTAACATTTTGCACTATAACAAGAAAATGAGCAAAAGATATTTCTATTTATTTCCTTTAATAACGCATTGGCTGATGCATCAGCATCTTGCACATGCTAAATATAATACATCTAAATATTTTACAGTTTAAAAGTCAGTGCACATTGCTGTAAGGGGGGCATCTTGCCCACACAACATGAATGTTATCTACAGAACACAATAGATGAAGTGCAGTGGAAAAGTCCAGAACAAATCCTGACTGATATCACTGTGACGTTCACGACAGGAGTGCATGGAGAGAGCTGTTGGTTTGACCTTCATTCATTCAGTTCTGTTTAAAAGGGAAGATATTGGTGGAGATGTGTTCGGTGAATCTGCTACTGCTAATCTGCTGCTTCACCCACGTCTCCAAACAGGAGAATGGAACACTCCTTCAGCCCTATCAGGAGGAAAAATAATGAACTCATACTTTCTAGTGACTCTATAAATAGATGCCACAGGCCATAAAAACAGAAAATGCTGTTTTTGGATTGAGGAGGAAGAGGAGGGCCAGGGGCCTGGACCACCACAGGAGTTGATAGGACAGTGTTCCTTTCTAAATTACACTGTTTAGATTTTAGGTGAAGCAGCTGGGAAGAAAACAGCTAGTTTGGTCCCTCATCTGAACCACTTTCTGAACCAGTCCCTCTCCTGTTTTACATCCACTAGCAGCTAGTTGATTACAAAAGGCTAAATATATATGTCTTTTAGTGTGGATTTGAGCCTATAAGGATAAGTTGAGTGAATGGGGAGTTACTTTAAGGGTGTTTATTAAATGCTCCATTTCCAGGTGTTAGTTTTGTTTGGTTGTCTTTCATCTTATACTGTCATCAGGGAGGGTTGTAAGCGAAGCACTGAAGTTAATCTGAAGATTACTGGACGTTTCCTCAGGGTTGAGTGGGTTTGTTTGAAGGTCATATCCTGTTGTAAGAACCCGTCCGCCTCTTCTGTAGCTTAGTAATACACACATTGCCATCTCATGATGAGAAAGCGCAGGTGGTGGGCTTTAATCGGTTTGGCTTCTTGAGCTGTTTACATTAGTCCACGTCAAGTTTCAAGAGGATGTACAGTATATCTGAATGGAAAGAAAATGAACTAACAGGTGGGGAAGGTAGCAAGTTCACTTTAGGTAAGATGCATTACTGGATCTGAATCTGGTCGAAATGAGTAACACCAATTAAAAAAAAAAAAATGAACTGAGTCATGCTTGTAAGTCCTTCCACTTTCAAAACTGTCTGTCTGCTCAATGTGTGCATTTACATCTTAAGATAATTTGGCCAATTATCTACTACACTTTGCTCAAATGTTCTCTGTTTATGATGTTTATGATTTACAAATAATCTAAATTCAGTCATAGTGGATACACAGTTGTCTCAGTTTGTTATAGGTAGAGGTTAAATTAATGTATTGCAGTAATTGACTAAAGATCATCTTACCATTGAGATAAGTGGCAGATTAGACTAATTAAGCACACGGGCAGCAAAACTATCGCCTTAAGCTGTTAACAAATGTTATTCGGTCATTCTGTGTCAAAACAACTAAATTTCAATAACTTTCCTGACTCAAGTTTTTGATTTTGCTAAAAATTTTATTTCTGAGGAAAGATAGACATGTATAGTGATGAAAGCCAAAATATTAAATGTCATTGATAAATATTTACTGAGTAACTATTTTATAGAGAGAGGTCAAAATGGCAATTTTCACGTGAGATTCAAAGTAAAGTTACAGGGGGGTTAAAAATGACTTCAGAAAGATGGCAGCATCATAATGTTATTTTTACACAGAGATTGGTAGCTCTGTTAGTAAAATCATCTGTTGACTTTAGCAATCTTTGTCACATTATGTGCCAATGGTGACCATTCAAAAATGGGCAAACAGCACTTAAGTTTTTCTAGTTTCTTCAAGTTTGCATGCCTGTAACTCAAGAAGTATTAAAGATATTTTAATGCCCTTTTAGACATTGGGTTCTAACAAACTTTCCTTTTGGCATCTTTATTTTAATGCCCTATGAAATTTGGTTCCAGAGATATTGAAATGTCAATATGGCTCCAGGAGTAAACTGTTAAAATGTACACATTTTCAGTGGTCAAAAACCAAATGTGGGTCAGTTTGCAGAAATAAGATACTTTTCTTTTAAAAGGGAATGTCTGAAGAACAAATAATGTTAAAACGAGAGACATATCTCATTTCTTTCTGTCAAGACAACTGCATTGAACATACCTGTTTAAGTGCCATAAATATTCTTTTTCCAAAGTTCACGTGCCTATAACTCAAGAAGTATTAAAGATATTGCAATATGGTTTTAGATTCTAGTTGTTAATAAACTTTTCGGTCACACTTTATATTAGGTGGCCTTAACTACTATGTACTTACATCAAAAAATAAATGCAAGGTACTTATTGTGTTCATATTGTATTGCAAAGTATGTTTGCTGCTATTAAGGTGGGATACGGGTAAGGTTAGGGAGAGGTTTGGTGCTATGGGCAGGTTTAAGGGTGGGTTAAAGTGTAAGGGATGGGTCAACAGTGTAATTATAAATGTAATTAAAGAAATTAATTACAGATGTAATTACATATAAGTATTTTTTAAAATGTAAGTACAATGTAAAAACATGTACAGTATTTACTCAATAAGTGCATTGTACCAAATCGGATGCAAAGTTCACTTTTTAATATTAATGTGTGTTGGCAGTGTATGTACAAATCTACCCTATAATGACAAAAATCCATGCAGTGGTTTTTAATTAATCTGTAAAAATAATATCCCCTTTTTCAAGTTGAGCCATTCTCAGATGCCTGTCGGTGTGGCGTCACACCCGCAGAGGCAGCTCCCACGATAGTTGATTAACATGAGTGTTTTACCTCAGATCAGCTGTAACAGTCCAACCTCCATTGTTTCGATGCCGAAGCAGGGATGTAAGTTAGACAAGAATATCTCTGATTAAGCGATTGAGGTGTTGTGTTGCTGGATGTCCAGATTGTTGAATATTACCCATTTTCAGTGGTCGAAAACCAAATCTTAGTCACAACAGCTGGTACTTATTTTTTTAAAGAACAATGTCCAAAGAAGAAATAATGTTAAAATTATAATTGTATCTTGTTTCCCTCTATCAACACAATTGCATGAGTTAACATGACTTAACAAGTAGCAATACAGCATTTATTATTAATCTTAGTTCATTTCTAGATTTACAAATAAGCTGCTAAAATCAAAAGTTGTATCTGTTAGAAGTATTTAATGCATTAACATGAACACACAATGAACAACTGTTTAACTAATGTTAACAAAGTTTAATGGATTCTGTAAAAATGTATTGCTCATAGTTAGTTCGTTAATTACTGCTTTCTTTATAGTTGACAAATGGCAAATGGGACCTTGCTAAAAAGTGTTACTTTTTTTTTTTTTTTGGCCACAAACACTTTAACTCACTGTCAGCATTTAGCCTTTGTTCATACAAAGAAAAGATGTCATTAATCATAAGATAAAAGAAAACATTGACACATTAGCCTAGCAATTCAAACAGTAAAGCCGTATTGCGGAAGGGTTTGGCTCTCATTGTTCATTTATAAGGCTGTAACAGCAAACGCTTGAAACAGACTGCTGGGGAAGATACAGGTGTTGCTGGACCGACCACTCGTACCTTAGACTGTGGACTGGCCAGATCGTTAGGTTCAGACACAGGTGGCACATGTAAAACAGGGCAAAGCTTAGCCTTTCCCTGGCCACGGGTTAAAAATGAACAAGGGCCTGGGGCCACCAAATTGTATATAATGCTCATGATGTGCATAGATAATAGATTCATTTTATCAATAACAATAATTAGACAATGTTTTGCTGAATGTGTTGTTGTGCTGGTACTTTACAGGTTTAGGATGGCTGTGGACAGCTGACTCCCAAAGCTTCTGATATTCTTCATATTCTGTCCAGTGGTTAGTTTACAGCAGTAACAGAAATTAAGGTTACACTTTATTTTAAGGTGTCCTTGTAGCAGTGTAATTATACATTTAAGTACTGAGTAATATTTAGTAATGAACTACATGTACTTACTGTATGGTTAGGGATAGGATTAGGGTTTTGGCTTAGGGTTACTTGCATGTAATTATGCGTAATTAATTGTTATTATAATAGTAAGTACATGTAACATGTAACAAGGACATCTTACAATAATGTGTTGCCGAAATTAACTTTTCCAATAAGTTTAAATTGATGTTTACCTATGTTTTGCCTTTATAAGGACAATTTTTTCCTAACCTCATCTTTTTTTGTCAAATTCTTAAATGTAATCAATAAATTTAAGCAGTAAGACACAATAGGGCTATTACCAATCAAATTAAATCAAGTATCAACAAAATTTATGTTTGCAATGCAGAAGTGGCACAGAATCTAAATGCATTCAAACAGACTGTTTAATTTGGAACTATTTTTGTAGTAGAAATACAATTAAAACAAAAACTTGTGTTTAAAATGTCATTTAAAGGGGTCATCGGATGCAAAGTTCAATTTTATATGTTGTTTGAACTGAAATGTGTCTTGGCAGTGTGTGGCACCCTATAATGATAAAAAAAAAAGTTTTTTTTTTTATCATTTAAAAATAATGTTTTCAGTGTTGGGCACGTTACTTTAAAAAAGTAATTAGTTATAGTTACTAATTACTTCTCACAAATAGTAAGTGAGTTAGTCACAGAATTACATCATTATGAAAGTAACTAATTGCCGGGGAAAGTAACTATTGTGTTACTTAAAAAAAAAAAAGTTCAAATATGTCAAATAACTTTGATGCCGCCAATATTAAATATGGTAAATGAATGAAGTATTGTACACTAATCTACACTATTTTATTGTTGCTGTGGGACAATGTAAGAGACACCTTACAGGGGCTAAATATCACGTTATTGAGGTCGCTTCAACCCCCGGACATGAAAATCCCGTGGCAACACTGTTAACCCTCTGGGATTGAAGATGGTGCGGACTGTCTTGTTTTTTCTTTTTTGATAGCCACAAAAAAAGAACAAAAATCGTTTTGAAACTGCAAAAGGTCTACTTTTATTTGTGTATAGTCATAATAACAAGAAAACAATGTGCTTTTGTAAAATAAAGAAAATAAATATTAATATTAACTTCCACATTTATTGAGCTGTTTATCAAATCAATATCACATTTGCAATCGTGTTGATATCTGGGAAAAACTCACTTTTAGTGTGATATTAACTATACTGGATGATAGAAATATAAAAAGACATATAAACGTTACACTGGGGGATTGTTGCCACCTTAACATGAATTTTAGAGGAAAGCGTGAAAGTGCAGTGAAAACGTGAATTCTAAATGTGCACATGCAGTACTCTAAGCTACATCATGTAGTGTATACGTGCACTTTCTGGGTGTGCTTTTTTATTTTCATTTATTTATTTTTTGGTATATACTCGATAGTTTCAAGTAACATATAATTTAAACAATTTCGATATTATCGTAGACGATATATATCACACACCCCTAGATTACACTAATATACTTTTAGCATTACCCTAAGTTGGTTCACCCTCTGTCTATGGATTCAGAAGTGGAGTGGTCTGGATGTTAACTGTAATATCACAGTGACATCATTTTTGGGTTCCTTGAAGTGCTCCTTTTGATTAATCAG
>JAHKKF010530554.1:13072-36622 GCA_019740295.1 Labeo calbasu
CAGTGTATGTACAAATCTACCCTATAATGATAAAAATCCATGCAGTGGTTTTGAATTAATCTGTAAAAATAATATCCCCTTTTTCAAATCGAGCCATTGTCAGATGTCTGTCGGTGTGGCGTCACACGCTCCCACGATAGTTGATTGAAATGAGCGTCTTACCTCAGACTCTAAATCAGCTGTAACAGTCTGACCGCCATTGTTTCAATGCCGGAGCAGGGATGTAAGTTAGACAAGGTTATCCACGATTGAGCGATTGAGGTGTTGTGTTGCTGGATGTAATAATGAATATAGTGGTCATCATTTACTCCCGACATCTGAGCCGCCGAAGGTGCAGTGGATTGCGTTTGTTTGTGAAGGGAATGTGCCTCCCGATCTACATAAATGCGTCTATGTTCGTGCAAAACGTTCGTGATCCAGCTTCACTTACAGCAGAAGTGAGTATAAGGGGGTTTTTTTATGAATCTCCCTCTGCAATCACCTTTCCTAATAATGTGCTAGTTAGCAAGTTTAGCGGCTAATCGGCTAAACAAGCTCGTCACTCCACAGAGAAAAGAGAGGAGCGGGGCGAGCAGAGCTCATTAACATTCAAAGGAACAATCCATCATGAATTTTTGCAGAGCTCATTTTGACAAGGTAAAAAGGGTGTTGTTTTATACAACCATTGAGAATTTTTAACCAAAGTATATTATAGACTTTTCATTAAGACCCTAAAGAATCATATCAAATTGTGGAAAATGGGCACCCGGTGACCCCTTTGACATGAAAGACCTTTTTTTGCCATGTGTGCTTGCACACACAAGAAATTGTTCTTGGTAATGAAGGTTCCAGTTAACACAGTTCAGATTCTGCAATAAAGCAGCTCTAAATGACAGTAGTGGCATTATTTAGCTCAATTCAGTTCAGTGTTGATTCTGTCCCTTACAAAAATTAACCATGGTTTTATTATAGTCAAAGTGTAGAAACCATGTTTTTTTGGCGTGTTGATTACCATTTTTAAAACCATAGTTTTACTACAAATACCATGGTTAAACTATGGTTAGACTACCAAAACCATGGTTAATTTTTAGTTACCATGGTTTAAGTAAAGTAACCATGTTTTTTTGGTTTTATTTGTAGTAAAACCATGGTTACTTTTTGTAAGGGGTTCAAATAAAGCTACACAATGAATTGTATTTTAATTGTGGTAATTTCTCGATTTGTTAATCATAATCTTCTGCGATATTTGCCTGCTGGTCATTTATCCTGATGGTTTTTCATTTGAATTTGGCATTTGTGTAATCCTGAACTGGTAACAAGCCTCCACAAGTTTTTCATGGCTGCGGTTGTCAGATCCGAGTCTTTTCTTAAATCAGTACATTGCCCAGTGGTTTATTTATTTTCTCAACCTGGCAACCATGCTTACACATGCTCTCTACATTATGGAAAAAGCTCGGATGAGCTGAAAACACTGACAAGTTGGAGTTTAGCCTTTTTTTTTAATTTAAAAGTGTAATACAGCCAGTCTGTTTTCTTTAACATGATTGTTTGCACTGTTTGCTGCCACTAAATCTGCGAGCAAACCACACAAGTTGACGAGTCTGTGTGGAGCCAATTGATTAACCTCCCTTCTCAATGCAGACTCATCACTGTCCTGGATGAGGCCAATGACTATGGTGTCATTTGCAAGCTGCAGGAGCTTGACAGAGGGGTCTGTAGAAATGCAGTTATTTTTGTAGATGGATAAGAGTAGAGGGGAGAGCACACATCCCAGGTGTGAATTTTCCCAGCCTTACTAGTACCTACTGCTTGTCTGTCAGGAAGATTACACCCTATAACATCAGATCCTTAACATTCACTGTCCTTCGGTGATTGAGTGTCTCTTCCCAAATGACACAAAATATACTGCAAGATTAGCAGCATCTTTGACATCAGTGCTAGATTGTAGTTTAGATTACATAAACTACGTTCGCTTTGTCATTGTCAGTTGTTTTTGTGAAGCCCTTGCTCTTTTTTTTTTTTTGTATTATCCTGTTGTAAACAATTGCATCACATGTGATATTGCTATGCCATTATGCCTTATTCAACTCATCCAACTTGATTGGAGCAGCTGAGTTCTTTTTTCTCTTCAAGAAACAGCTAAAGACACATCTCCATCTACACTTGACCCTCTTTGACCCTCTAACACTAGCACTCTCTATTCTATTTCTATTACAGTATATTTGCTTGTTTTCTTTAAAAAAAAAAAAACTTGACCCTCTAACATTAGCATTCTCTATACTTTTTCTATTCTGTCTACTTCTTTTTTGTATTATTATTATAAAAATAGTAGTTTTTATTTATAAAAAACTATTTTAAAACTTTTTAAATATATTTTATTTAAAAATATTGTTTTTATTTATTATTAAAAAAAAGAACTTGTCACAGCACTTACATATTATTGCTCTTTTTCAGATAGAATATAAAAGAAAAAGCAAGCTAGTGTTAGAGGCTTTGTTTGTTTTTTGTTAATTGTTAATTGTATAATAAATGAATAGAAAAAAATAGGTAGAATCTAAATAGAACAGAGAAGCTAGTTTTTAGAGTCAGAGGGTCAAATAAAGATGGAACAGGTGTGTTTTTAGCCGATTTTTGAAGATGGCTATGGACTAAGTTGTTTGGATTGAGTTGGGCAGGTCATTTCACCAGGAGGGTACATTTAATGAGAAAGTCCGTAAAAGTGATTTTGTGCCTCTTTGGGATGGCACAAAAATGCGCCGTTCACTTGCAGAATGCAAGCTTCTAGAGGTTTGATTGATAAAATCCTTACATTATTACAAAACAATCACAGTCTGGAATCACAGTAACCTAACGTTAACTAACAATGTGCAATACATGAATTTTGTTTGTTAACATTAGATAATAAAATAAAAAATAAACTGTTTGTTGTTAGTTCAATGTTAGGTCCATTAAATAATATTAACAGATACAACTTTTGATTTTAAATAATGTATTGGTAAATTAATGGTAATTAAGCTTAACAAATGCTTTAGAAGTATGAACTAATGCAGTTAACAAACTGCCTCTTAGATTCTGTGTAAAACACTGTGTTAATATGCAATAAAGTCAAAAAGCATATTGTTCGTAACACATTTGTGTTTTGTGCAGGCTAACACCATATAGAATAAAATATATAGCCTGAAAAACAGCATCACATGACACACACGATGTGATCTGCTTAAACCTCCTCTGGATGATTCACCTTTGCTTGCGTTAACAAGCGTCTTGCTGACTCCTCAGTGACTCCTTTGTTTATCTTTTATCTTCCACTTTAATGTAAACTCTGTAATGAGACTCATAATGGGACTTTTGAAATGAAATGTAGTTATACAAAACCCAGTCACAGCACTTTCATAAACAGCTGTTTGTCTTTATGCAAATTTTCTTGATCCCTTGAGGTCATGTGGTCAGATGTAGCTAATAATTATGACCTTTTTGGGATACAAATATGTGATATAATGAACTGTTTTTCAGTGCTGATCACATGTTGGATAAAAAGCTGTCATGTTGCCCCCACGGAGGTCGGAAAGACCACCGAAAACACTGTTAGTTGGACCCAGACTGCTGTGTGCATGTGTGTGTTGTGCTCAGGTTGGCCTTTGTTGAGTGTGCTCTTCCTTCAGTTACAACTGTGTTTATCAAACAACCCAAACAACTTCACTTTCAGAAATGTTGAATGAAAACAGTCCATTATGAGCAGTACACAGAGCGTGGGACATCTGGATGTGAGCAAGACAGAGAACGAGCTGTCTTCACGATTCGGCCTTTTCATCTCAGTATCTTCAGCGCACCAAAGCACAGGGCTTGTGTTTTTTACGCTAACTTTCACAAAAATCATAATATTTACATTATGGTTGTTTAATTATAGTTTTTGTCATGTTTTTTGGTTTTGATGACCTTTTATGGCGATGTAAAACATACACCTGCAAAATGCATTTATTGCGTTCAACACCCACATGCACCGCTCCAAAAAAATATTTACTTCATCAAAGGTGCTTTTCTGTAAGAAAACAAAACGGGGTAAGTGATGTGGAGTTGGTCTCCAAGGCCTGATGATCATATTAAGTGTATAAATAACTGGGCAGTAGACAAGATCTCCAAAAGCACATATGTTGATGTTTCATCAGAACTTTTGCCAGTGTCTCTTGATGTTTCAGTTTTGTTATCACGGAAATAATATCTCCAGAAATGTGACCATAAGGGGTAGCGTGTATCCAAGACAACAAAGCCCAAATAAATATGGGGAGAGCCGTCGGTGAGCATTTTGGATAATGTTCTGATCTGTTCAAGTTCAAACAAGCTGTACGTTCAGACTTTGCCCCTCCTAGAAACTCATAGAAAGGGAAAGGACCTAAAAGCGTTTTGTGACGTCTGTAGAGTTCTGTGTTGAATGTCATTTATTGCTCATTCCTGAATGTCTGTATTTTACTTTTCATGCTTGTAGGCTATTTTTTTAATGAGCTCTTTTCAAACGATCGTCATGACCCAAAGGATTAAAGGCATAATCCTGCTGTCTGTACAGTCATTATTCATATTCCTCTACAAACAGCAGAAAACACCACAGCAGAAAAAGTGATGATTGCAAAAATGATTTTACAGTGTATTTCATTGATGCTATATAACAAATCGAAGATCTCGGAGCATAGAGGGACGGTCAAGGCCTTGTTTTGCGTCGTACTGATGAGACGAGGGGTTTACGCTTTACATGTAGGCGTCATGTTTATACAGATTGCGCTCACGGAAAGTCTGCGATTTCTCAGAAAAGTTCTCTGGAAAGTTGAGGTTCCCTAAGTGCCTTGAACCAGCTACTATAAATTGTTTGTTCGAAAAGACTTGGCGTAGGTGAGGAAAAGTCACCAATTACGTATCTTTGTCAATTATTGTTTAAAGGAAATGACAGCATTGAGCAACGCAAGCGTGTATTTACAACGCTATTTTGTAGCATGAATCATTTTATTAAAGCTGTTGTAAACGGGAAGGGACCCCATTTCTGCACCATCAGGTGTCTGCGTAATAGTGCCCGTAATAAGGGTATGTGTCTTACTGTCAATATTATGGTAAAATTCCAAAACGTCTCGATGACGTAGAAGTGAATTAGGTAGCAGGAGGCTGAACTTACACACTTTAATTGCTTGATTGCACTGACACTATTTGAAGAGAACTGAACTGAGCTGGATGATGACATCTCTGAATCAACAAGGAGTTGACTTTAACTGAAAAACTGCATTATTATTTTGACACTGTAAAGTTGCTTTGACACAATCTGTATTGCAGATTAAAGCACAGTGTAATCAATGTAAAATGTTTCATTAAAACTGTAATACTTAAAACATGAAACTAGTGAAAATGAAATGAAAAGATTCGATTGCTATATTAAATTTAGACCTGCTCACGTGAAATCATATTTTATTTTTACGTGTTTTTACAGCGTTGCTGATTATAACCAATCACAGACAACTCTGTTGAGTTTAGTATGCAGTGGCCGATCAGAGGCGTTCAGAATAGTAATTGCTGAAACCTGGAGTTTTGTTCAGACTGTGCAGATGTATGAACTATGTAAGAGATTTATTTATCATACAGTGTTTGGACAGCTTCATTGATTATAAGAGGAGTTATGATCAGATCAGTGTTGGGGAAAGTTACTTTTAAAAAAGTACTGCATTACAATTTTGCGTTACTCCCTGAAAAAGTAACTAATTATGGTACTTATTTACTTCTTGTGGAAAATAATGCATTACTTTACTTTTGTGTTACTTTCTAAATCTGGGCTTGCTTCTTGTTTTTAATATAAAACAATTCTATTGTAAAAGCGATTTTACACCAAAAGTGAAATGAATTCACCTCAGGCTGAAAGAAAAGTACATTTATGCAGGAGATCACTCTTCAGCTATACAAAAATGAAGCACAAATGTTAGTTTATCTAAAGTAGTTTTTGCTTATTAGTATGGCTGAATTGCATCATTGAAGGTCAGCAGCAAAAACACTGATTAGCAAAATTAAATACATAAAGGATATTTATTTTATTAACGTATTTAATTATTGCAGGGTTGCGTCATATTCTGAGTTTGCATTTCACTGTTTTTATTCATTTTGAGGAATACTAAATCTGTCTTTTTTTGTGAGTGAGATGAATTAATGAATGTTCACATTTAGTATAAAATACAGTAACATCATGTTTACTCCCAATTTCCAGACAGGAGACTTGTCAATCAGTAAATGGGGAAAAAAGTAACTGGTGTTACTTATTTGAGAAAGTAACTTAATGTGTAATGTGTTACTTTACTAGTTTAAACTTTACTAGAAAAAAGAATATTATTACGTAATTTGCTTTACTTGTAATGCGTTACACCCAACACTCGTTATGAGTGCTTAAACATTTGCTAGACTAATTTGCTAGAACGACTGAGTCGTTCTTTCATTCTAATAAAATGCATTTTCCCAAAATTCAGGATATGGAGGCAGAAAATGTATATTTATATCATTTCATATAATTAATCAATATCACAAAAAGAGTGGCATTTTGTTTTTGTTGCAGAAATCACAAATATGATAGTTATACAGCAGTTTAATAAACTAGAAGTTAATATTAAGAAACTTGTGCTTGTGGCAACGTTTCACAGCAGTTTCAAAGTGAAATGTCCAGTACGTGGCGCTAAAACGCGCATTAAATATATGACCGTGGCCACATTTTTATTACATTGCTTCAGGCACGTATTGCTGCACTTTTATTACGTAGCTTCAGGTACGTATTTCTGCGGTTCAGACTTCAAATGTCCAGGGAGTGTTGCTAAAAAAATGTTGGAAATTAACATACCCCCTACACCGAACCCAACCCTAAACTTACTTGATAGTGTTATGCAAAAGTGGTGTAAAAACGCTAATGCAACCATGCTATTCTAGCTTCCTTATGTTCCTATGTTTGGGCTGTTTTATTGAACCGTAGTTTCACATATAGCATGAGCAAAGCTGCTACGAAAACCCATATGAAGGTGTGTATGTGATGCTAACATTCAAAAGTATCAGTTTTCAAATCTGGCAGCATGTTAAAATCGTTTTGAAGTCATCACATAATATAGTGCAGGGAATTGTACGGAAATTAGGCGTTCTTGATTGAAACGCTGCCCTGTAAATGTTGTTGGAGTTTTACTGCCTCTAGTGTTTATTTCAACTTGAAACTTCAGCGATTCGTACATATCAATACGTTTTTTGAGTTTTGCAGAAATGTAGGTAGAGGCACGTTTACTTTTCCAGTGAGCCTGGGTAGGATTCCTTCCTGCCACTGGCGTCCTGTTTGAAGTCAGTAAGTATAGTCTGTCTCTATTCGATGAGACGGATCCATTTGGATGAGCGCTCGCTGTGTTCACACATGCTCTGCATGCGCTGGAGCGCAGGTCTGCAGCGGCATGCTCCCGTTCATTGAAGCCCACACATTCTTACTCCAAGCTCACTTAACCGTATCCAGAACTGTAACCGTTGTGTGACACATCAGCCTTTGTGAAAGAGGAAGAACTCCTGGATTTCCTCGATCCGCCCATCCCCACCCACCTCTCGGAGACTGTAAGGATGACTGTGTGGCGTCGACCTGGAGGGGCAAGTTTCATTCAACACCCACTGGGTGAAACTGAAAGGTTCGAATTAAACAGAACCAGGGACTAACTTTGAAGTGTGACCTGTTTGCTCAGTAACTGACGTGCCGGTGCTTGTGCTAAAGGAAATGGCTCAGGACTGGATTTGTGAGGGTAGCTTGAAATTACCACTGTAAATAAAACGTTCTTACATTCTTTTATGTCTCATCTGCCTACCTAAAATCAATAGATTTTTTTGCTTGCCCTGTGTTCCAGTAAGATATCAAATATCCTTAAAACAAGAAGTATATCCTAAAATATCCTGAAAACGACGAATTCAACTAAGCAAAACTGCCTGTGATATTACAGATACCACGCACCCACATCACTGCCTTAGGACACACTCAAAGAAGAATCACAGACAAATAAAAAGTATGTAACACTTTAAAATAGGGGACACATAATCACTAATAACTGAGTTTTTCCTGAACGAACTCCTTATTTGCTTCTTGTCATTAGTTAGTAAATTAGTTATTAAGTTTAGGAATGGGGTGGATTAAGGGATCAAAAATATGATCACGCATTAAGGCATTAATATGTGCTTTATAAGGAGTAATAAACAGCGAACATGCTAGTAATATGCATGCTGATAAGCAACTAGTTAAAACCAAATAACAATATGATACATAATATTTCCAGTGAATAGCAGTAAAACCTCTCACCCATGTGATGCTACTCCAACAACAGGCCATGTAAAATACCAAAAATAATAACATTGTAAAAAAATATTGCCAAGTAAAACGTTGCAGCGCTGCAAACGACAATAAATTCAGACGATGACTTTCACTGTGAACAACACAAGCTTAAGGAAAACAAAGGGAACAATAAAATCTTCAGAAAGACATTATGAGAATTTTATTCTTTCCTTTCTTTGTTTTCCTTGTTTGTTATTATTTAAAATTTTACATTCTTCACCTTTATTTATATACCGCTTTTAACAATACAGAATTGTTTCAAAGCGGCTGTACAGTATTAAATAGGAAATAGTGGGCAACAGTAAACAATATTAATTATATATAAACATTTTTACAAATTGTATCACTTTGTTTATTCGTATATCTTCACCATGCTTTACCTATAACCAAAAATGTAAGAAAATATGTTTTCAGTGGACCTACACAATTTGCTTTGCTTGAGAAATCATGAAAATACCGTTACAGTGTTTTTTGCATTAGGTTTTTGTCCAGTTAGCTTTGCATCAAACACAATGTGATTTTCGGCAATTGAGATCTGGACAGCTTGCCTCGTGCATGAAATCACCCGCATGCCAGCAAACCAATGAGAATGCACAACAAGCCTGACGAGTCAAAGCAATAAAGCGGGGACACCAAAGCTGCTGTGAATATGCTTGTCCAGACGCTTCCGTAAATGACACAGACTTACAGAAAATTACCGTTGTTTCGTAATTGTGTGTACATATATTTATATTTATGTATACAGTATACCCTTTTTTCCCTTGTTGGTGAGAAAAAAAAAAAGTATTTATTATAACTTAATTTACATTCTGAATATATTTTTAAAAATAAAAATGAAAAAATTAGTTTATCAATTGACTTTTTTTATTAAGCATTGTAGTTTTTGCGTACTAAAGCTATAAAGGTCACCTTAAATTGGATTAGGCAATAGTGTTTAGTTTATGTAACAGCCCTTGATAGCTTGACACAGCTGGGTCAGTATTTACAGAAGAGAGATACTGTGAATTTTATATTAATATATCTTCTAAAATATGCATTATCCAACAAGAAAGAGTAGTTATATAACATAAATGCTTTAGAAACAATAAATAATTATATTTTCTTCCCACATTAAATACACTGTAAAAGCATAAAAAGACAAACCTACTTACTAGTAATCAGCATAGACAATCAGCATTTGTTTATTTCATTAAGCACTGATTTAAACATTTATATTCAAACATTTAATTTTGCTAACATTTCAGAAAGGAATGCTCACTTTTTGGTAAGAAACTCCACCCTTGCCACAGGATCAGATACTTTCCAGGTCCTTGCTACTCTGTCCTTCACAGAGGCATCTAAAGTTAAATATAAACATCTACAATGATCAGGAACAGTGAATCTTGTGCGTGTGTGTGTGTGTGTGTGTGTGTGTGTGTTTTTTTTTTTCTTTTTTCTTTTTAGGACACACCCATCCTTGTTTATACTACTTTGTGGGGTCCTAATTTCCCAACAAAGATAGTAAAAACAGAAATATACTGCTTTGTAGGGTCCTTAAGTCGGACCACACAAAGACAACATCTTATAAATGATACAAAGAATGTTTTATAAGATGTTAAAACGCACTATAGTATGCCCCTAACCTACACTAAACCTAAACCTATCCCTTACAGAAACTGTTCTTTAAACCTTCTTTAAATGTAAGAATGTTATAAGATTCTTGTAACGTATTAATATATAATATATATAAGTATGTTAAATGATTTTTTTTTTTTTTTTTTGTGATGGGTAGGTTTATACANATAAGATTCTTGTAACGTATTAATATATAATATATATAAGTATGTTAAATGATTTTTTTTTTTTTTTTTTTGTGATGGGTAGGTTTATACATACACACACACACACACACACACACACATATGTGTGTGATGTGTGTGTGTGTGTGTGTGTGTGACCCAGGACCACAAAACCAGTCATAAGTGTAAATTTCTCAAAACTGAGATTTATACATCATCTGAAATCTGAATAAATAAGCTTTCCATTGATATATGGTTTGTTAGGATAGGACAATATTTTGCCGAAATACAACTATTTGAAAATCTGCAATCTGAAGGTGCAAAAAAATCAAAATATTGTGAATCACCTTTAAAATTGTCCAAATGAAAGTAATAGCAATGCATATTACTGATCAAAAATTAAGTTTTGAAATATTTATGGTAGGAAATTACAAAATATCTTCATGGAACATGATCTTTACTTAATATCCTAATGATTTTTGGCATAAAAGAAAAATCTATAAATTTGACCCATCCGATGTATTTTTGGCTATTGCTACAAATATTCCCGTGCGACATAAGACTGTTTTTTGTGGTCCAGGGTCACATATATATATATATATATATATATACAGTCAACATTTGAAGTTGATCAAAACCTTTCATCAAAATAATAAAATAATACCTGTTCTTGTTTTAGGACAACTTACATTAACTTGTTTGATCCACTTCAAATGTTGACTACTGTATATATATATATATATATATATATATATATTGTCAGTGTGTGTGTATGTGTGTGTACCTTGTATTCACTACTTTATGGACCAAATGTACACACAATAATAATAATAGTAATACCAGTAAATTTTGACCTTGCAAAGTTGTGTGAGGGCTAGGTGTAGGGTTAGGGTAAAGAGTTGGAAAATACAGTTTGCACAGTTTTTAGCGAATCTCCAAATGAATATTCATTTTACATACTATTGTACATATTGTAGATACTGTGATGGCTAAACATGTGGCATATGATTTTAATTTGGAATGTTTTATTTTACGTTTATTAATGTTTTACTATTTGTTTAACAAAATAGTATGGAATTTTAATATTGGGCATATATCAGCAATAAAATGAAAATGGCTATCGACCAGAATTTTAATTTTGGTGTGTTCCTAAGGACAACAGTGTTGTTATAAATGTAATTACAGAAATTAATTACATATGTAATTACATGTAGATATTTTTAAAATGTAAGTACAATGTAAATAGATGTATGTACACAATAAGTGCATTGTATCAAATGATTCATTTTAATGTAAGTACTAAGTAGTTAAGGCCACTTAATATAAAGTGAGACCTTTGTTCTTTTTTTTATTCTTTTAGATGTGCACAGTTATTTGCCTAGGATAGAAAATGAGCTATATGTCACTGATTAATTTGTTTTGTTGCAAAGATGTTTTATGATAATTATAGCGTAGTCTGATCAATCAGATCTGCTTAAATTCAGCATATTTCTTTTAAATGCATCCCCATTGTAAAGCTTCAGTTTCAGTGTGTTGTGTGATCATCTTGGTTGGTGTAGCCTGACATTTGTCCCACATGTCATACAAGAACGCAGATCCACATCAAACAGTGATAACAGCAAGAACTGAAAGCAAGCATGTCTGGTCTTGTCAAGCTCGCTGTGCTTATGTCAGCGATGTGTCGTCACATCCAAAGAAAGGACGACAGAGCATGACACAAGAATTATGTGTGTATAATATTTTTCTATTGATCAATTACCGTTAAGTGTTTTGTTATGACACATTTCACAGTACTTAGTGCAATCACAGTGTTTGCGAGTACTGTATGTGACAGCAACTTTGCTGTTTATACTGTACACATCAATCAGGAGACCATTAGGAGCTGTTTAATGAATCATGTCTTCAAATATGAAGAAATCTTCCAAGCAGGAGCCGCCGTAGCCGTAAATACCTATACGAAGCTGTCATTACTAATTGATAAATAAATAAAAGCCCCGATTAGTAAAGCACACACTGCTTGTAACGTGGGACACGCGGAAATCTGACACATTGAGAGTTGGTCCCGCCTCTTTGAGCATGTAAAATACACATGCTCACAGGGGAGAGTTTCTGTTGTGCAGTTGGCTGGAGGGAGTCCACATTCACACCGCGCGCAGAACTTTGACTGACTGACAACTTAGCAGAGCGGAGAAACCACAGATCTGAAGGCCATCATGTCTGAGAAGAGTTCAAGTAAAGAAGGGAAAAGTCATGAAAGGAAAAAGGATAAGTCTGAGAAGTCTGACATCTCTCCGCAAGGTAAAGCTCTGCTCTGTTGAGGTGTGAAAAACCTGTCTAATTTTTGGGTGTTGTGAATGGATTGACAGCTCGACTGTTGAGTAGACTTCAATTGTTTCTGAGCTCAGCTCTTTTTACTCGTGAGCTGCGCTTTCAGGTTACAGGTGTTGCAATCCACTGTGACGTTTGTTCGCATGTGACTCTGTCAAGGGAGAAAGGGCAGAAATGTTTGTAACCATTAACATGACCCACCGGTCTGGTGACTTAATGGAGAGAGTTTCCCGTTTATCATACAGGCTGCTTAACTTATACATGGATTTTAATAGTCTTTAGTTCAGTGGGGCTCAGCATTTCTCAAACTGAATGCAAATTGTACCTTTACAAATTATTTATTAGCATAACGATTTGAGTGAAAGGCTGATTTGGAAAAATGTACTTAAATCTCAGGTCTCAGTATTTGGTCTGTGTCTCTTTTACTTTAATGACAGCAGCACTGGAGCTACATGAACTAAACCTGATGATCATGTTCACCGGCATGATTTGAGATGTTCCAGAGAGACCTGAAATATTCCATTTCAGAATTTTCCTTTTTTTGAATCTTAAATTCACAGCTTTTTTTCGAATTTAGATTGGATTGATTCAGATGCAGTTGTTTTTGGACCCCGCTGTGTGTAATTGAACACATTTGCTTGTTGATTATTAGCACTAGGTATTGATGTTATGTGTGATTAGTGACTTTTCCATTTCTAGCCTAATTTTTAATTCCTTGTGTGACAGGTGTGATGCATGGCACAGTCTCTGAGCTGTGAATTATCTCTTGGTGAAATATTAGACAGAAGAACTGATTTACATTTCTCAGCATTGATTCAGTAACACTCTCATGTTGAAACACGCTCGTGCCAGCTTTAGATGAAACTCAAGTAAAATGAGTCCTGTTCGTTGAGTTTCATGTGTGTGCGTATAAACACATGCAATGAATTACTGTGAAGCATTTGGACTTTTGAGTCAAACCTACAAATGTCTAAAAGTCTCCCCATTAGACATAAAATTCAAAGCAACTTTAAGTTGCATGTGCGGACTTTGAAATCGAAATCAAGATGTTTGAAATGATTCAAAATAGATCCAGTGTTTAAAATAAAGACAAATGCATTGTGCCACTTTGGTGCCCTGTGGTTCTTCTGCTAGTACACCTGTGTGAGGAGAACCGACTTCATACATCCACCAAAAATCACCAGCTGATTCAAACACATTGAGACTTCAGAAAGCATGTGATGTCAATAAAGAGAAAAGATCATTTTGACGTGTGGCTGAATACTGTGTATGATAGTAATATAAATATGTAAATACGTCTATATGATGTTTGTAAGGTTGTTCTATTTGATTTGGCGTCTTGATGGACGTGATATAATCCTTCAGTCAAAGGCTATATCACTAATGGCTTTTTCCCCGCTTCAGTTACAATAGTTTTAGTATCGTTAGGGAAAAGTAGGGAAACAAAGATGACTGGCTGATCTGTCTGTCTGAACCTCATATTAGATCATGGAATTCTTCACTCGCTGTACTGGAATGTGGACCCTGATCCGACTCGATTTTGCGGCCTAAAAAACAGTGTAGGAGTTTCCCCAAAGGGGAACTGGTCCGTGACATAAAGAAACAGCTGGATGGGCAGCAGCCTGGACACAGAGACTGCGCCGACTCTGAGGAAACACAGAGATCAGACACAAATAAAGCTGTTCACTGTTATGTGTCCATGATTTTACCATGGTAAAATATGCATCTGTAGCGCACTCATGGAGTGTGCCGGTGGACGGAGGGTGTCTGATGATGTCTCTGCTGACTGTATGTGAGGAAACCCAGTGGGGTTTCCCAGTAGAGATTTCTACAGGAATGAAGTGAGTCTGCTGTCATCACTATGCTATGCCAACGATTCTTGTTATTAAGAGCACCTTGTCAACAGGAAATGTAAGATAAGCCAATAGCCTCATGTAGATGAGCAAGATTTTTGAGCTGCGTAGTTTATCACTGTGAACTGGGAATTGGTGGTTTGGACTGATGTGGAGTTTAGTGTTTCTGATGATTCCCGAGAAATCGAGCAGCTGTGACTGCTTTAAGGTAGCAAACAAACACCTTCAGGCTCCCAGAAATCAGAGTGCTTCTGTTAGATTTACCAGCCCAGAATTAAAGAATAAATAACCGGAATATAGACAGTGTAAGCAGGAGAACCGTATGTGGGGCCGTTGTTTTAATGATTCCCAAACAATTCTCAATATAATCAGCACAGCAAGGTTAGAGGGTGCATAATCACAAATAAAGTCTCTAGAACATCCTCTCCAAATAACATTTATCAAAATGTGGTTTGTTCATCATTAGTTACCCGTACTTCTCTTCAGACTTGAGGTAATACTGCAGTGCTGCTATCACCCCCTGCTGGTGTGGACTAATAACTTCACTCTTCTTTAGTATCAGTATCCTGGTCATCAGTCAGAAACTTTGTTCTCTAACAGAAAGATGGGACTGTCTAACCCTGTCCTTTAAAGAAACATGCAGAAATCATATTTACTGTAGTTTAGTTGGGAATCTTTTTACCATTGTTTAAGTCATGTTATGATTTTTCTACTTCAAGGCATGTTGTTTTCCCTTTCATCAATGATGTGTGTAGAATTTAAACAAAATAATTATTAAAAAAGGATTACATATGAAAATACCAAAACCATTGTTTTATTCATGATACATATATAAATATAAATTAGAAATAAATTTACAACATACTATATAAAACAAGTGTGACGACATGGTCCGACCAGATATTTATGAAAAATACTTTTGAGAGCATAATTCTCATTATCAAAAATTAAGTACTTGTAATTAGAGTAAACTACATTTTAAAACACTTGGAATCAGAGTACAGTTACTTTTTTATTGATTACATGATTACCTATTATTTACATAATATCAAACATTTATTGATTCTCTCTAATTCCTCTTTTTCATCCTCTCTTTTTAAAGTAGCCTACTTCTTATGTACACTCAGAAAGTCCAATTTTGTGGACATTTACACATAGAGACAGTCACTGGTCAGGTGGCTCTTGACCACTGGATTTGCAAAAATCATTTCATGTTTAAGTGTTTCATCAACTGCTGATCAACACGTTCATTTTTATTTGAATTATCACTGTAGGTTGGCTAACCATGTGTTATTATGTATTATTGAAAGGCTTTTGTCACAAAATGTACAAATGCACATTATTTCTTATTTACATGTAATGTAGACATTCCAAACTTTTTGTCACCTGAACCTGTTTCACCTAATATATTTACTCGAAATATCCGGGATTTAAAAATGTATTTTAAGTATTAATTGAGTATCACTTTTGCATGTTCACGGTTCTCTGACATTGGTTAACGGTCATATCGCATGCAGGTAAACAAAAATTTTTTGTAAAATTTTTTAGTAAGTTATTTTAAAATTATTTATTTTCATTTTAATTTTTATGATTTAATTACTTATTAGCTTTTCATTAAACTCACAAACCCCCTCCAGTTCCTTTACAAAGCCCATTTTGGGAAACCTTGACGTAATACAATATTAAATGCACTTTATGTTGTTAATTACAATAAATGGAATATATTTTTTTACTTATCATTATGGCACAAGGTTATCCTATTTAAATCAATGTGATAAACAAGTTAGGTCAAACGTAATCAAAAAGTAGTCTGATTATATGATTATATTATGTAATGGATTACGTTACTAGCTACGATTTTTGTAATGTAATTTGGAATCAGTAATGGATTGCAATTTGTAAGTAATCCCAGCTCTGGTGACTCTTGTATCAGATACTAAAAATAAGTTTGGAATTTTTACTGTGTGGAATATGTATTCCAAAAAATTATCCTAATTTAAGAGATCTTTGTGTTTGAAATCTACATGCAAACCACTGCTAGAGAAATCTGTATTTGCATGACACACATTTGACACGCAAATTTTAAAAATATTCAGTTTATTAGTGTCTCCATAGGTACTTCTGTCATATACAGCACGAATTATATTTTAAAGGCCACTTTATTATTTTCAGGCTGTGAAGTGAAGAATGAGTCAAATCAAAGCATCACATTTAACTAGACAGTTTCATGGCATCATAAAACATCTCTGATTAGGGGACAATTATACTGTCTTTTTTGTCTTTGTTAGTGTTATGGTTTGTGGTTAAATAGCTGTAGGGATCTATTGAAACAAACTTCTGGCTTGATGTATTTCTTTACTGAGAAGACAGCAGTGCGGGTTCCAGATACCCAGCGAACACAAAAACTAAGCCTATTTTCTTTTAGTTTTTTTTTTATTATTATTGTTTATCTCATGACAGTTGAGAACAGCTTCTCCTTAAATGCCTCTGCAATAAAAGTATAATTACAGTTGAATAAGGTGAAATATGGTGAATATAAATAAGGGCTAATGGAATTCCGTGGGTAATTTCTGTTTCACGTTTTGTTTGTGTTTCAGCGGAACCCAAGTTAAAGGACCTGCGGAGCGTGACAGTGGAGGATGGAAAAAAGACCGTACTGAAGTGTGAGATTGTGGCAGGAAACCCAGCTCCCAGCATTAAGTGGTACAAGAATGGAAAAGAACTCACAGGCAAAAACAAACCCAAAAGCATAAAGATTAAAAAAAAGAAACAGTAAGTTCCTTCAACAGAATTATACTTCAGAAAAAAACATGATTATAGGTAGTTCAGGCTGAAAGATTTTGCTTCATTGAATACTGAGTCAGAAATGTTATTGTTGCATTTACAGGAACAGATATCTGCCATGTGTATAGTATGTGGGCAGGTGATTGTCAAAATTTAACCCAGTACAATCCAAACAGGCCTGTGCTAAAGACTATTCTAAACACTATATAACGCCTAAATTCTCCTTTTAAATAATGCAGGACTGTTTAGTTGGGACAGTGTTGGACTTTTAAGAAGAAATATGCTTTAACTAACCAACATGTGTAACTTTCTACAGGGGGAAAATATCTGAATTATTGATCAGGAAGTCCACAGAGGGAGATGCTGGTTTATACACGTGTGAGGCAATCAACAGTCTTGGAAAAACAAATACTACAGCAAGCCTAACCATCAGCAAAAGTAAGAGTGCATCCTTTTTACAAGTATTAACGTCAATAATGTGCAAATCAGTGGCGAGTGACACTGGTACACCCAGAATGATGGTGGTACCACCCAATCCAAGCTACCAGAATATACTGGAAAAAATGTAAATTGTACTTAGCGAACCCCTCTCTCATATAGTTTAGGAAAGTCTGATACATGCTAATAAATCAGTTCATCATAAATGGCGTCAAATATGTAGCTCTGTAAAGTCAGATTCATTCTGGTGATTTAGTTTGTCCTAGACAGACCTGATGTAGCTTTGAAGAGCCTGATTCGTTTCTGGTGAACTGGATTATATAACTGACTAACTGTTATATAAATTGGGCAGTATTCAGATTTTTGTATTTATTTAAATTATAAATGTATAGTTTCTCCTTTTTTTCTGTTTTTGATGTTAGGGTTACTTGCCCTAATTGCGATTTTTCATTCATTTTAAAACCCATATTAAAATAATTATAAAAAATAAGTAATATCACAAGATAGAGGCACAGAATAGGACATTTCAGCCCTCACCATTGGCACAAATAAGATAAATATTAACAGTACTGCCCAGAGCTCTCTTGCATACAGTAAATGATGTGATGTATGAATCATGTTGAAAAGAGAATCACACAGTAAAGTTTTCTAAAGCTTCAGAAATTCACATAATAGTTCAAACAGAGAGGTTTTATAAGAGCTAGATATGCAGCTATCATTGTCACTCCCTCGCATATTCCCTTTCGATCACAAAACATGTCTTAGAAAATTGAAATCAATATATTGTTTTCTGTAAACGAGTGAATGAGATGATTTTCACATCATCTTGTAGAAAAAACTCTAGCCTACCACATCCAGTTCTCAAAAGTCTTGTGAACTAATGTTCTGAATGTGTTTCATGGCCTTATTTCAGTGACTTTCAGTGATCTTAGTTTTTCACTAACCACGGATAGACGTTGTTTTCTCAAAAACACAAACATGTACATCAATGTTGCTTGCATATTATTGTAGCCCAGTGTAATCAGACTGTTTTAAGACACTAAAAAAAGCACAAATGTCAGGGCATGTCAAAACTAAATAAGCTGCTGTCCAGACTAGCATTTCACGGGCAAGAGCTTAAGAAAGGACAAAGTTCTTCAAGTCAGGTGGTTTTCATGTGAAGTGCTTTGATGGCAAAGATCACTCTCATCACATCTGTGCAACACAAGATGAGCCATTTTTGTATAAGTTTTTGGAAAGTTCAGTTAAAGCTTATTTAAATTTAAAATTCATTGATTCCACAAAGGTTTATTTGCTTTTTGAATTTCTGTCTGCTTATACTAGTACTAGTACTAGTGCTCAAAGTGATGTTGTTAGTGCAGGTGTGGTGTTGATCAGGCGCATATCTTTCACCTGCTAGACAATAGAATAGGTGAAAATAAAAATCCACTGGCGCACACTGAAAGACCTAGCATTGTGGTAAATTTTGCATGGGCAAGCACCACTCACAGTTTCCTCAGTAAAATATGTAAATCTCATGCTGTCTGCTTACTTATATCCAGAACTGTAATACAGCTCAAATTGCGATATTGATCAACTGTGGGTTGTGCGTCTAAAAAACGATGGCTCATAAATGTCTTCTGAAAGCTAAATGGGGTTCCTCCAGCCCAGTTGCAACACTTCAAAAATGATCAGTTTTCTGCTCCCTGTAATCCGGCTTCTTAATGCCTTTTTTCAATTAGTGAGCAGTGCATTTGAATGATTGCCAAGAGAGAAAAGTATGAGCTCTTCCATGTCTTCCCTCCGGCATTAGAGCAAGCTAATCTGTTAATGTTAATTACTGTAAACGGCCTGATATTGATGCCTTACAAACCAGCTAAAGAATAAGCTATCTGACAGTACACAGATTGCTTAAACTGATTTTGTGTAGTTTAACATACTGTGGTTATTATGATGGCATACAGGAGCAGGATGTGGAGACTAGAGCTGTGCTGTTCTAAATGCAGAACAAAAAGCAAACATGTGCAGCCATGTTTCTGATACAGGTATAAACCTACATACGAATTCCCAGAAAGAGTTTTCCATCATTTTAGTAACTCTCACTTCCAAAAACCTCTATCAGATTTTGTAGAGAGGATGTGAGCTGTAGATGACAGTTTTCCTGTGGTGATGGTGGTCGGTAATTGTCTGTGGGTAACTTAGGAACGCGCTGAGCTTTGTCCACAGAACACAGAAGCACTTTCAGAGCTTACAGTCGTATCCGGAGCCAGACAAACTCTGCATGCTCCAAAACCCTACATCCATCTCCTTTTCAAAGGCAGAATCTCTGAATATATGGATCTGCATTTACACTTTATTGATTTGTGGGATTTTGTCTGAGTAGTTTCCCCTCAGGTTCTCCATGTAAGCGGTCCTCTCTTGTAACGTGAGACCGCTGGCCACCATTAGACACTTCCTCATAGACTTCCACCAAATTCATCAAAGCTTCTCATTTGACCCATTTCAAGGAAACAGACTCTCTCCATTCCATTGATGACACAACTGGTATTATATTCTAGTTGATCTAGTTGATATCTTTCAGTATGTTTGTGACACCTTTTGTTATCACAATTAAGAACACTGAATTTAGATATACAAAGCTAAATATGGTTGTGACTTCAATAAGTCACATTTATTTAGAAAATGCTTTACACAATACCGATTATTGTTATAAAATGCATTAATTATGCTCTACAGAAGAAAATGTGTTTATTTTGCTCAATTCAATTCAATGTTGTTTCTGTTCTGTCTAATAATTGCTGAAGTTCATCCGTTATTAAACTGTAAAGCAACTCTACATAAAGCAACCGTGTCATTATTCAGCTTAAGTCACTTCAGTGATGATTCAGCTCAGTTTAATAACAGTAACCTAACCAGTGGACCGATCTTGTTGCACAGCATCTGAAATGTTGTTTTGGTCGTTCTGAAATGCCAGAGAAATGTCAGTTATTAAAGGTATTTCTGTATAACTGTCTTACACGACTGCACTCACAGCAGCCATCCACTTCCAAAAGCAAAGACCGCATTTATCTTCTTTGCATGTTCACTTTGCAAAGACTGTGTCGGTACTTCTGCAGCGATGTGGGATGATTTTGAAATGATTTTTGAAGTTGAGGGAGAAAATACGATTGGAGTTTTTTGACATACCCTAACTGTCTTGAACCAGAATACACAGAGTTCAGGGAGAGCAAGACAAGATGAGGTTTTGAGATTAAAAAGTATTTAAATTGTATTATTTTTATGAAAATAACCGATCGTTTTGCTAGATAAGACCCTTCTTTCTCGGCTGGGATCGTTTACAACCGTATTTGGGATCATTTGAAGCCGCATTTAAACTGTATTTTGGAAGTTCAACTCGGGGCACCATATCAGTCCATTATATGGAGAAAAATCCTGAAATGTTTTCCTCAAAAAACACAATTTCTTTATAACTGAAGAAAGAAAGACATGAACATCTTGGATGACAAGGGGGTGAGTACATTATATGTAAATCTTGGTTTTGAAAGTGGACTTCTCGCAGTTCAATTCTACATTCTTGGTTCTCTGAAACAAGCAGTGGTCAAACAAGATTTTCAAAACTCAAGACATTGCTCAATTACATTACCACACAATGCTGCTGGTTAAAAAAAAAGAGAGAGAGAGTTGAACATTTGGCTGGGAATTGGGAGGTGGGAGGAAAAACATTGACATTTCCGTTATTGGACGGCAATAAAATCACAGACTAGCACCGATAAATGCTGAAATTACATCATGGCCCCATGTAAAACAATTATGAGTGACATTTTAGGGCCAGTTTCATTTGTGTTTTGTCTCGGTGGCTGTATGAGCTCATGTAGGGGATGTATCTGCTGTCTGTCATGTGGTCCGAATCAGTAAAGTCCAGCTGTACTGTGGGATAAGACATTCTGCAAGGACAAGGAAAGATGTCATACACGTGGAATTTGGGTCCAGTATCATTACATTCTCTGCATATGTCTGAAAGTGGTCATCTGAACAGGTCAGGTTTTAATTACAGTGTCTAGACATGTGTAGGGGTCTGTGGAGGACTGCCGTGATAGACAAATGAGGTCCAGAAACAACAGATCAGAGTGAAATGCATTTTGGTGAGTGGTGCTTTCCTCTGCAGAACTCACTGCCAGTGGACTGTAGTGTTTGTGGGTGGTTGCCATGGTCTCAGTGTGCCGTCAATAGGGTGTTCTGGGTGGTACTTATATCACTAACCCAAAATATGAGCAATACTAAAACTTGATGTGAGTCAGGCTGGTCTTTAGACAATGTTACAATACTGTAGGTGTGGACAGGAAGCCGTTTGATGTTCTGGAGGTGTTACTGCAGTGGTCTGCAGAGTGCAGACTGTGGCATGTAGACGAGCTCTTCGTCTGTAGTGGTCTCTGTCACGCCACACTCTTCTTCAGAAAAGCTCTGAAGAAGAGAACACACTGCACCTCCAGACCGCATGAATAATTACAGTATGCTGAGTGCTACACACTGCACTGCAGCAGGATCAGGAGAGTTTGGCTTTTACAGAAACATCATTACAATGATAAATTGACTAATGCATCAGCAGTGTGACATTGAAAGGCTTTAAGAGAGATCAGAGAGCTTGGCAAGAGGAAAACCATTTGTTTCATCATTTTATGGCTATTTTGGCCTTGAACAAATGAATATCTGATCAGATGATATACTGCATGTGATATAGGGCTATACGTTAATTTCCAAATTCAATTCCAAGCTTAGAAAAATAAATGAATAAAATCTCAAAATGTTCTTTTTCTGTGCTGATCAATAATAATATATGTTAAATATATATCTTATAGTAGTATATGACATGAAAAGATTAAACATGAATATGTTTGCATTGGACACCATTAGAAATTGGTTTCATTTTGAAGCCATTTGAGCGGTGGCAGAAGTTTAATTTTGCTGAATAATTTTAAGACTTTATTTTCTTTACATGCACTAATGAATCAGTAAGGCCAGGAACATGATTTCATGTTGAATTTAAATTCCTGTCTCACTATTACACACTTAACTGGCCCTCAGTCGCTGTGTGTGTGTGTGTGTGTGTGAGATGGATGATCCTGCAGCACCGGCACCAGTCGGGCGGGCTGTTGGAGGTGAGGACACTAACACACAGTCAGACGTGACGCTGTGTGTCTGACTCCAGCCGCCCAGCGCCGTGTCTCACTGCTCAGTGACAGCACAGGAGAATTTCTTTAAAAGCTCCTCAATGTTTGTGCGTCAGCAGAGAATGGCAACGTTATTGAATTGCTGCCCAAGACCTTGTTCCGCTTTGTTAATAAAACTCTTGCCTTGACGTGTTTGGCATGAAAAGCGTCTCATCTCCTAATGCACCAGTAACCCGTCACTTGCCGAACTGATGCTGTTTTACCTTACTGATCAGAGATTATTACAATACAGATCTCTTATTATCAATTTTTAGCCGTAAGTAATTCATTCAACTTCCTGCTAGAAGGATTTAGAATTTATCCTCATTTCACTTCATGAATACCTACAGGTAGCAGGTCAGATGTCAGTGAGTTCAAAGTTTTTATTATACAGTTTACACTGATACCATTTTAACTCTGAATTCACTGGCCGTTGTTATCTGAACAATCTAAATTATATTTAATTATATCATACAGACATATACCATTTCCCTTCAGTATGTAGATTTTATCTATATAGACTCATAATAACAAATTCAGTAATTAAAAATGACAGTCTTAGTACACTGTAACCTATGCATGCGATCTGTGCCTTTTGTGTCCCTAAGAAATAATCAAACATAGATTTAATATAACAACAAATAAATGTGCAATTTAAAAACAAATAAACATCAACACTATGTATGCTTTCATCAATATTAAATAAAAAAGTAAATTAAATATTATTTAAAATAATATAAATAGCATTTATGCTGGTAAGGGTAAGGTTTTTGGCCTGTCCCTCACTATGATTTTTCTTTTTTAGCAGGACTTTTAATTTGCAAAATGAAGGCAAAATTATATTT
>JAHKKF010530557.1:8507-24981 GCA_019740295.1 Labeo calbasu
CAATGTTAATCAAGCTCTTAATTTGTTTCATTTATATATAGCCTATATAAATCTAAAACAAAAAGTACCGATAAGAATACCGTTAAAGTACCGGATCGGTAAGCAGTGTCGGTAAGAGTAGTAATACCGTTAAAACCTTAACGATACCCATCTCTAGTGTGGAGCGGAGGGGGAAAAGGGGAGGGAGTCAACTTCGGGTACAGACGGTTCAGATAGTTTAATTACGCTCCTATTGAGTTAACAACACAAATAAATGCACAGCCATTTGCACTCTGCATCGAAAACATATAACGTTATTTGAACGCGCTGTTGCACCTTTATTAACTTTTAAGGCTTAATTTGCGGTGCTTATAAATCCTTTTGATGAGTTGCGTCAAGGAGTTGTAAAAAAAACTCTATTACACTCACTCTATGAATGAACTCTTACAAAGCAAACAAAAACAAACACTCTCCTTCGATCTATGAACGTTTCTCTCAGTTAATATACGTAATCTCACAGTCTGAATCATCTGTTATAGCAAATAAACACACGCTGTCATGAATAATCAGGCGAAGCGTCTTCTAATAGGATAAGAACGCGCAGCCTCATGAATAATTATGAGACACCAACGCGTCGTCGAAGTACTGTAGTCCAATGTAGATTTTAAACCCGGAAGATTAAAATAGCGCCAAAAAGCTCAAAATTAACCAACGACAATTAAAATTTACGGATGCTAACATGATGTGCAACACAAACACCTCTGCTAAAATGTCAGAAAAAGTAGTCTGGGGTTTCATGAACCTTTAATACTTCAGGCTGTGTCTTGCCGGGGCAGGTCGTGGGATCCCTTTCCCTCTGATGTGCATGTTCATTTTTTCCCCCATTTTTCTCTTCATGATCAGACACCAGAGACTCTGCCTGGTCATACCAAAGCAAAGCAGCCATACAGGGAGGGTATGGAATGGCTGAAAGGTCAGCAGATTGGCCTGGGTGCCTTTTCGTCATGTTACCAGGCTCAGGATGTGGGCACTGGCACTTTGATGGCTGTCAAACAGGTGAGAATATGTCACACACCACCTTGACACTTCATATGAGATTTTCACCATGAATTTGAGATCATCAGGTTGCAAGCCTCGTCTTAGACACTTCAGCAAAGTTTAAGGTCCACCATCTTCTCAGACAAGCCTTTGCTCTTTTTGAACACGTTTATGGACGATCTGTGTGTTAGTTGCAATGCAAATTGACAAAAATGATCCAATGTTTTGAGACGTTCTCTGGTCATTTATAACAATAGTGAGAAGGTATACCTGTCATAGCCAACCCTGCTCCTAAACAATTACCTGTTAGACTCTATTATACCAGTTAGACTCTGCAGAATGGTAGACCTTCAGAAGCAGGGTTGGAGACCCCTGAGGTATACTAAGATGCATATTATATAGGGAAGAGTCGGGTAGGAAGGGCCATTTTTGACTTATGTGGTCCTCAAAATGAGGTACAATGAAAGTATCTAACGTTTCCTATCATTTTAAAATGATAGGAAGTGACAATGATAAAATGATTAAATTTGCCCGAGGTTAGGGGTAAGTTGACCCAAGTCAGTGGGTAAGATGAACCATCTGGGTTTAAATCTGATTGCATCTTATTCAAACCCATATGAAATTTTAAAGATGATTTACCACAAAAAAACAAATTACATTTTTAAAGATGATTTACCACAAAAAAACGAATTAAATTTTACAAACGGTCATAGTTCTTTTCTTAAAGCTAACTTAAAACTGGTCAAATGCAGTTTCATTTTTGATCTTTAATTTTTTGCATTTTTGAAACCATATGTTGAACACATATTGAACACATTGGATATGTTTTAAGCTTCCAAAAACCGACTAAACAGAGTTTGTTGAGTAAAATGAAATACAAAATTGAATTAGAATGAAGGAATAAATGTCACTGAAACTAATAAACATCTTAGTCAAAAGATTCTTGGCATGGTAGCTTTTCTGCAGTGTCGAAATGGCCATTAGGGACTACAGGTGGAAAGATATATATGATTATAATGTGGTAAAAGACGACATCTGGTTCTCAGAGAAGGATCTGGTGCACCGTCCCTATCAAATAAACTACAAACAATATGTATAAATATGATAAACTAAACCAGTTGTGTAATATCACGTTAAAACGTTTATACTTTAGAGATTTAACTTAACCTCAGTTCCTTATGGTGGGGTAAGTTAAAGTGCTGGGTCAACTTACCCCACAACATATGACATTTGGCCCCATAGCTGGCATTTTGGAAAAAACTAGCTAGCTTAACAGTTCAGGCTAACATTTAGTTAAATTATTTGCATGGTTTTATATGTTGCTAAATTACCTATATGCATCATAAATATATTTAGACCTGGACACATTTGCTTTGATGTAACAGCCATTAGATCGGTTATGCTAAAATTTTACTTTGACAAGCCAAAAACAGCAAATATACTAGTGTTTCTCCTTTTCACAGTCTGGCAGAAATGATGTCTGGTTTCAAAATACATGCTCACATGACCGTAAAAGTGTACAGTTGCCAAGATATAGGGGGTGGGTCAACTTACCCCACTCTCCCCTACACAAAGGGAGCTACGTGTGTTTTGTTTGTGGCAGCAGTGATGGAACATGCTATATGCAGACTTAATTGCGATTTATTCTGCAGGTGACGTATGTGAGGAACACCTCCTCTGAGCAGGAAGAAGTGGTGGAGGCACTACGAGAGGAGATCCGCATGATGGGTCTCCTCAACCACCCAAACATCATCCGAATGCTTGGGGCGACCTGTGAGAAGAACAACTACAACCTGTTTGTGGAGTGGATGGCAGGTTGGTTGTCCACAAACATGCAGAGAGTAAATGTGCAGTCACATAAGCTAATTTTTGTATGCAAAACAAGTCCATTTGTCACTTTTAAAACCAAGCAGCTTTCTGTTGGTCAAGGTAGGGCATTTTCATGATTAACTTGAAGCTGTTGTGACATCTAGCCTCACAGAAATTCACAGTTGCATGGATTTCTATTGAATTGGATGGACCTCACCCATTAAAATGATTGAGCAATTGTACCATTCTTGGCCACACGTCACGTCCTAACCTTTCCTATAAATATAACCGCACCTTAAGTAGTAGTTGTGTTGGGAGCTCACAACCCATTAATACATTAAGAGGTCCTTTTGGCTAATTTTCTCTTTGTAAGCAGTAGTTCTCAGAGTCACTGTTTGATTCTGTTGCCTGATTATGTCCTGATCCATAAAAGTCTTTCTTCGACTTCTTTTTTTCTTAGGTGGCTCCGTATCTCATCTCTTAAATAAGTATGGTGCCTTTAAGGAGGGTGTGATCATCAACTACACCGAACAGCTCCTACGAGGTCTCTCCTACCTCCACGAAAACCAGATCATCCACCGTGACATCAAAGGTGAGCTACTGGAAACGTTGCTGCCGTCTTGTACTGGGAGCTCTGTACATTAGAGAGCGTGGTAGCTCACTAAGTTTTGGAGCAGAGTTTTAGTGTGTGTTTCTATATTCACAGTCTTCTTTTAATCCATGCAGGTGCCAATCTACTAATTGACAGCACGGGCCAGAGGTTGCGAATAGCTGATTTTGGGGCAGCGGCACGCCTGGCTTCGAAAGGCACCGGTGCGGGGGAGTTTCAGGGTCAGCTACTGGGAACCATTGCCTTTATGGCTCCTGAGGTAAACTTTTGAATCTAAAAGAGCAAAATCTGCCTCTTCGCCACAGTTAAGCGTTGTATGTGTCGTTTAGTGTTATAGCTAAAGCTGTTGTTTCACAACTTGCATTCAGATGGGACAGTATGCCGCAATGGCAACGTTTCTCTTGTTTTCCTTATTTATTGATATGTCAAAATGCAGCTAATACAGCCAAACTATACGTCCGCCTGGTTTTAAACTGAAGTGCACAATAGTCACTTTGCTTGTAATTCAACTACTTAAAGAAGTTAGCCTGCTCAGACTCTGCTCAAAGCTCGGGTTGGAAAATGAGAGACTGAGAGAAAGAGAGACCTGCCCAGACAAAAGAAAGCTTGTTCATTTTGAAGAGGTTTCAGTAATGAATACCCTGCCGGGAGAGGCAGGGCCAGCTGAACTGCTTCCTAATTAAACAGAGTTTGGGCACACAATAACAACAAGGAATTAAGGGGTCGGCCAATTGTGACTGCCTTAAAAGAACTGCAATTTACTTTCATTTCAAGTTACTCCGAGATCTAAATCCACTTTGTCCTGTTTTCCCGACTGGCCACGTAACTCTGAACAGCACACAGAGAGGTCACCAGACTTGACCACGGTTTTGTGGAGGGACATTGACATTTAAATGTCCAGAGCTTGGAGAGCAAGGAAAGTTGTGCACCTATGCGCCCTCACTTTACAATACATGGTGTGGAGAAATAAAACATTTGAATTGGCTCAGTTCATCACTTGAATGGCTGGCTGATGTCTAATGTTATTTGTTTTGTTGGAGTCTTTCCATTTAAATGTACTGTCAGTAAGTCAGTTCTTTAGACGGTTAACTCACAAAACACTAGCATCGATTAAAGCAACAGAAACAACATTATAGAATACAATGTCAGGGTTTTTCCCTACATGGAGAACTATGAGGCGGCCGCCTCTGGTTGTCGATAAAACTCTGGCAGTCACGTGCAAACATGACTGAACAGCGTACATTAGAGGTTTTAAGGTCAAAACTGCACATATTTGTAAACATACTGATGTTTTTATACGTTTACTTGATATTTCTTTACACAATATAATCATTTCTATTCATTTTCCACTAATTTACGCGATCTAATAAGCATAAACTCGTATTACACGATCATATCTCTGTACGAGTAAATGAGGAGTGGTTTCATTTCCTACACACATAGTGAAATGTGCGTGATGCTCGCTGTGATTTCAGCGTCTGCTGCCTCACTAAATAAGGATATAAATATATAAACAACATCTCCAGGAGTGCTCTGAGCATCACTTCATGAGCATTTTACCGTTTCATATGAGTAAAACTAACATCATATCATATACACGCAGAAATGTAAAAGTATTCAAGGCAACCCGTCAAAATAAAAGTTCGGTTTAACTTGAAGACATTGCGGCAGAAATATATTACTATTGTTCAGCAGAAATGCACATGCTGCTACTACTACTGCCAAAATTAAAATGATTAAAGCTTTATTTTTTAGAAATGATCACACAACAGTTCTTCCATGATTTCATTTTAATACTAAATCTGCTTTGTTTGCCAGAAAAAGTTGAATTTTTAATAATTTAAAGAATTTCTGAGGAAAAAGAAAACATTTCATAAAGCTTTTTAAAGAGTTAATTTAAATAAATTAAGTTGTTTTATGCATTTAAATAATTAGACGTGCTAAAACAAAGAATTTGGTAACAATAAAACATGGTGAAAGAAAATAAAACATTTCATAGGGCCCTAAACATGCAATTTTCAGTTTGCAAAAACAAACTGATGTAAAATTGTATAAGTTTAAATTATTAAGTGTTAATTAATTAGACATGCTTTTTGATTAATAAAATGTAATTTAACCATTAAAAAGGATTCCAGAATAATTAAAATGATAAAAAAAAAAAAAAACTGAATCCAGAAAAATGCGAACGGGAAAACAAAAAAAATGGAATTTAGAAAAAAACAAAACGGATTTCATATGGTCCTATGTTTAACACACAATTACAGTTATTTTCATGAGATTTGGGGTATTTCATAATAAATTTCATGGTGTAACGATGTGCTTAGTATATAAAACTAAAAATAAATTATTTCAACAACATTATATGATCAAAATCCATGTTAGATTGCAATCGTAAGTTAAAACACTTGATGCTGATTTGAGTAAAATCTTACTATTAATTTGATTAAAAGTCTTATGTAACCTGATGCTAATGTTAGCTCTAATGAAACTGTTACCCTGCTGTGATTACATTTATGATGCATTCTATCAGAAGAATTCACGTTAGGTTGTAAGAAAATATTTTTTCTGGAACGACACTAAGTGGATAAATGTATATTGGATTAAAGCAGTGTGGACTAGGAGACTTATAAGGTGTGGATAAGGATTTTAAATTTTATGAAGTGTTTAACAACCTAATGTTATGTTTATGTTCACATGGCCCGGTGTGCTGTATTTAATGTAATGTTCATCAGGTTTGTTTTGGTAAAATTTAACTATGTAATTGTCATTTTCTTTAATCATATAATTATTATAACACCTAAAACACGTTGCGTGTAAAAAGTGTTTGTTTCAGCCAGGTGAAGGGTGGGTACATTGTGTGCACATGATCAGAATGGTACCACCTCCGCCTCATTTTGAGCCAGGAAAAACCCTGAATGTGTATTGTATATATTCAGAGTTCTGTGTAAACTATAAAAACCCCTGTAAGTCATAATTTGTGCAGTATCATTTGAGGTGGCCCTCTTGATGCTCTTTAGGTTGTGTACTATTGACATGCTGGATTTCAAATTTACACTTTTGCGTTTGTCTTAAATCTGCAGAAAAACAGATCTTGTTTGTGCCATCGTGTTGGTTGCAATGCACAGATAATTGCTTCACTCTGCTTGATTCATTTGCAGCACAGTTATGTTCCAGTTTGGATCTCCGTGACTAACAACTCTGAAATGTCAGAGAATTATCGACTATATAAGTGGACTGGGGCTCATTTGAAACCATATACTGTGGCAAATTGCAGAAATTCTGAGGGGCTTTTATTCTGGAAATTTATAGAGCAGAGGACAGAGAGAGTGTTGGACTGCAGTGCTGTCATGCTCTTTCTCTTGTCTGTGACTCATGCGAGGGTGACTGTGCATTCAAGGAGTAAATCGGTCGCTTATTAATGAGAGATGACAAAATCTCTTCCTCTTCGCTGAGTTCTGTGAAGAGGACAGGTCAGACGTGTCCAGTCCTGCTTCTGGAGAGCCTGTGTAATTAATGGCCTTGTGCACCCACTGACCCCTAGATGCACCTGCTGCTTTATGTCAGTTAATGGCAGTAGCGTTAGATTTTTGTTTAATCTTCTTGTTTTTCTTGCAGCTATGTTAAATGGTCTCTGCGTTTCTACAGATGTCTCAAGTGTCATATGAGGGATTGTGGTTATGAACTGGTGTCATTTGTGTGACTGCAGGTGCTGAGAGGGCAGCAGTACGGTCGCAGCTGTGATGTCTGGAGTGTGGGCTGTGCTATTATCGAGATGTCCTGTGCGAAGCCGCCCTGGAATGCGGAGAAACACTCCAACCACCTGGCTCTCATTTTTAAGGTGAGGATAGAACCGTGTGTGCATATTAGGCATATTACATAATGTTTTTTTTTTTCGTTTTGTTAATAAAAGTTTGTTACGTTACGTTAATGCCGCTAATTTAAAAGTGAAAGTTAAATGCTCATGACGCTTTTACAAGCTACTTAAAACCAAAGGAAATTGAAGAAAAGAGGGAAGTCTGAAACAAACTAAAAACAAACAACTGCTTGACGCCGAATTGCTGCTAATTTGAAAGTGAAAGTAAAATGTGCACAGCACTTTTACCGGAGGTAAAGAGGAAAAACTGAAACAAACTAAAAACTATTTCTAGACACTGAATTGCTGCTAATTTGAAAGTCAAAGTAAAATGTGCACAGCGCTTTTACCGGAGGAAAAGAGGAAAAACTGAAACGAACTAAAAACAATTTCTAGACACTGAATTGCTGCTAATTTGAAAGTCAAAGTAAACATTTTTTTCTGTGGTGTGACAAACTCAGAACACACACACACACACAAAGGGATAATTAAAAGGGATAATTCACCCAAAAATTGACCTATTTACTTCAGCAGAAAGGTAAAGAAGATTTTTGAGTAAAAATTCATAAAATGCAAGGCTACCATCACTTTAAGAGTCAAACAAAGCATGTACAGGAGCACAAAATGAATACCTGTGGCTCCTACAATATAGCGAGACAGTCGGTATGTAAAGAAACAGAGTATTATTTACAACATTATTTCCTGTAATCCAGAGCCTCAGACGAACGGTCTGGAGCAGGGATGTAATGGTATTATCAATATCATGGTATTGTGATAACGTCTCAATATCATCGTGGTCACATGATGATATGAAACAATAGGTCTTTTGGGCAAAAAGTGTAGTTTTTAAAATATATTTAAACTTCTTATTCTAACATAAAGTCAGAAGTTGTGTTTTGAGCCTTTATGCTTTGGCACAGTGTCTGTCAAACAAACTAAAACCGAAAGCACAATATGACTTAATTGCTTCATAAAGTATTTTTTTTTTTGCGCGTTTCAAAGCGAAGAGCACACTTCGTTCAGGTGTTCAGGGGTTCAGCTCATGATCCGGTGTTTTCCGCACCTCAGAACAGCTTAGTTCACAGTGAATGCAGTGAACTCGTTTACTGCATGTGCTGTGAGTTTAGCGTGGTTTTGGAATGCAACTGCCACCAGTTATGCTTTATTTTTGCGGCAGATGATTACAGCATTTCACTAGATTTGTTTACACTAATAAAAATAAAAAAAGCTTTACTGCGTTTCCATCAAAGCTTAAAAGTGCATTATGAATTGCTGACCGCTAGCAGTTTAAATAGCAGTTTGTTGTAGTCCAAATTCAAAGTCTCTTTCAACTGTAAAAATTAGGAAAGAAGTATTGTAATTTCCCTACTGTAGTGTAAAGCAAAAATAATACACCTATGAAATGTTAATTTTCATTTATTTTACAGTACAAATGTTTTACAATATATGGCTATTACTGTCATAGGAATAACAATAATATCTTCTTGTTGTTGTTATATTCTAATTTGTTTGGCGTATGTATGTATGTATTTAGATTGAGACAGTATACCACTTATAAAAAGAGAGTTAAGTCCCCTTTAAAGTTCAGGTACAAGTCAATTCACTGACTTAAGTTTGCTTAGTTAAGAACATGGTTGGAGCTCTTAATTTTGAACTCTCAAAGTGCATTAAACTTTCTTTTTTGTGCTAACGTTAAAGTCTTAATTTTTCTTTTTTCTTTTTTCTTTTTTCTTTTTTTTTTTTTATATCGCAATAAATATCATAGTGTGGACTTCATATTGATATATTATTGTATCGTGACATTTTGATATCGTTACATCCATAGTCTGGAGTGAATCAGGAGTGAATGGAGTGAATGAATCATTCTTTTGAACAGATTCTTTTTGGTGGACTATTTGAACCAGTTCATTAGAAACAGTTTGTGGCTTGAGCAGCACAGATCTACAAGTTACACAATCAAAATCACTTTCTGACACCTGATAGTCATGTATTATAGAGGGTTGTAGGATTGCATATTGCATCACCTTCATCTTTTCAAATGAGCCACTGAAGTAGTAAAGCAGACATTTCAAAATAAAAGTCCCGGTGTATTTGGGGCTTGTTTATAAGTAAAAGTTCTGAATTATGCATCAGATCATTTTTGGTTATTATTGGTAGTTTGGTTACATAGTAAACTGTATCTGGAATGTAATTCAATGTAAATTCAAAGATTATCCCCGGGTCATTAGTCAGTATGCAACAATTGCATGATTATCATATCAGCAAAATCCAATATTGACCTCTGATTTGTATGTATTAAAATTAGTACATACATTTCAATACATATGTATATATTTAATAAAACATTTATTTATTTAGAGATTTCTCTGCATATACACCGTGTAATAAGTGACCCTTAAAAGTTCAGGTGTGTTTTTTTGTTTGTTTGTTTTTTAATTGTACTTTACACATTTTTAATTAATTTTCATGCTAAATAAAAAAAAAAATAATTTAAATGTATATTTTAAAATTCAAATTTTCAAAAAACTGTCAATTTTTTTTTTTTAATAGAAATGTATTTTTAAATTTGATGTATTTAAATGATAAAATTACTAGCTTTGTGAATTGAAAATACTTTTTTTTTTTTTTTTTTTGTTATGACAGAAATTAAAGCATATTTTTCCATCCCTAACATGTGCAGATTTGTTTGTGTATATTGGAACTCCTTCCTCACTTCAGATGTGTTGTTTGGTCCGTCTGTCAGTAAACCATTATTTCACTAAGCCAACTCTCTCTTATCACCGTCCCAGATCGCCAGCGCTACCACAGCGCCCACCATCCCGCCCCACCTGTCTCCAGGCCTGCGGGACGTCACCCTGCGCTGCCTCGAGCTTCAGCCCTCCGACCGGCCGCCCTCCAGAGAGCTGCTGAAGCATCCCGTCTTCCGCCACAGCTGGTAGACCCGCCACAGCCGCGAGACGTCAGACTACTGAAGGCCGCGTCCGGCCTGTGCCTCATACTGCTGTCACGTGTTCCCAGTGCGAGTTATTCTGTCTTTCTCTTGCCTGAACAAACAAAACACAGTCACTGAAGAGGGCCCTAAATGCTGTAGCCTCAATGCCTGATGCAAAAAAAACATGCTAGCACATGTGAGTGTCTGTATAAAAGTGCCATTTCTGTTTTTTTAAGTTAAGTCCATTTGGCTTCCGAAAAGTTCAGTCTCCTCACATTAACACATTTGGTTTGCGTGCGTTCGGTCCGCGCTCGTCGGGCCTCGTGCTTTGTCGTGTTTGGTGAAAGACAAATCTTTGCTAGTTGAACTAGCACAACGCTGAATGTGAATGCTTATGATGCCGGTATGGTTCGCTTTTCATTTCTGAATGGAGATCGTGTGTATAAATGTCTGGTTTTTATTTGTTTTAGCTTCATGGGTGTAATTGGGAACCTTTTCAAAGCTATTGCCCAATTTTAGACTGTGATGCGTTTGATTTTAAATGTTGGAAAGTCTCACTGGAACATCACTTCTGATCTCCAACTCCATTTGAGTTTTTACGTTGTGATTTGACTCATTTCATTAATTTGACTCACAATTCAGTTGTTGTTATTTGCTCAGCCGTGTTTTTGGTGCTGTTCTGTTCACGTTCACAAATCTGACAGGCGTTTTGTAAATGATTAAGCTTCCTCATGTGTTATTTACTCATGCTGTTGAACATTTCGGTGGAGGGATCATATTTAGCTAATGACTTTAGTGCTCGTAAACGTTGTTTTCTCCCAAAAACAATTAACATGATGCATGTTCTGAAGACATGTCGGGTGTATGAACTGTGGCTCTTCAAGTGTTGTTGCTGTTTTTGACCATTTTTAAACCGTTTTAAAAGATTTCGATGACCTTATTTGGACCCTTCACACAAATCTCAGAGTTTTAAATGTGATGATTTCAAAACTATTTTTAAAAATAAAGTTATTTAATGCAAAATTCTACTACTTTATGTGGAATACAGGCTGATCAAGCTTGAAGAGTTCAGATGTAAATATGAATTTTGGTAGCTAAGTGTATTTTACTTGACTCCTGCAATTTTTGTTTGTTTGTTTGTTTAAACCACACTTCTCATCATAAATCCTTATTTTGTTCCTGCATTTGGGTGTATTTTCTTTTTCTTTTTCTATGCCTTTATAAAAGCTTTAAAGTTATGCACTCTTGTCTTTTTATATACTGGAAAGGTGTCCGTTTCAGTCAGCTTCATAAAATCTAATCAGTATTACTTGAGTTTTTCACACCTTCTGTCGTTTCTTTTCGGTTCTCGTCATCTCAACCAGCTTGTTGCTCACTGTATGTTGTTCTGTTATATCATGGGCTTTTTTTTTTTTTTTTGATCTGGGCTGAACTGACCTGTATGAAATGATGCTGTTTCTTGTCACTTGGTGGTACTTTTTATGTGAAGATTGTCTATTGCTGTTTTATTCCAGTCTTTTCTACCTCAGGTGTCCTCTAGAGTTTTCTTCTACCAAAGTTCACTTTCTCAATATATATAAATAATTATATATAAATATATATTCTTTTATTATAATTTTATATCTCTCTTTCTCTTTTTTTTTTTCCTCAAAAATCTCCAGGGCTTAAGAGCTAACTTATATTAGCTCTTTTATTGTGCAAATAAATCTCTGGGTTCAGCAAAAGAAAATTTAATTGGCTAAAGCTGTATCTTTTAATCTTGTGTAGCTTTTGTCAACAAATGTTTTAATTATTAGGTTTTTACCCCATTTGAAGCATTTTATAATGAAATCTACCTATTTTGGTCTTTATAGCAAATAAAACATATAGGAAAATCCTTTTTCTCCTTGCCTCTTTTCTTTCACGTTTTGACCTTTTCATATAAGACTGTTCCTTTATTGTGTCAAATGTCACTGAGCTGTTTGTGCTGTGATATCTCTGACATCAGTACGGTATCTGTGATCGAGAACATTACCTGCCCTGTTGTAGGTTATCTGTCAAGTGTTTGTTACTATAATGATGATCAGTGGTACAAACTGTAACTGATCATATACAACTCTAAATGCATTTTTAATGCCCTACTTTACTTTTGTTTTTTTGTTTTTTTTTAGTAATTACAAAAGTGATTTAGTAATTACCTACTAGACCAGGATTATTTAATTAGTATATAACACTGCATTTGGGTTTTTATTGCTTTAGTTGTGATCCTCAAATCAGTGTTGCACCATTGTTTTGATCACAACAGACTGACTGAATGTTAGGAATTTAATCAATCCCATCTAGACATCAAGTGAGTCTTCTTACAAGCTCTTACATGCAATATTTTAAGTGCCAAATATAGTTTCATACCCATAATCAATCAACATAAATCAGTAGGGTTTTTAAATAATACGATTATGTCAGTAGGTCATTGTTAATGCTTAACAAGCATGGTAGTTCATTGCATCATAAAAGACATTTAAAATATTCATAAAACTTGTCACTTTGTAAAAAGTTTGCTTTTCCTTAAGACCTTTTCCTTATCAACTTGTGGAAAATGGGCATCCGATGACCCCTTTAAAGTAGCTGTTAGACACATAGATACTAACTGACACTTTTGACATTGACCTGCCCTTTGTTCATGGACTCATTATTCCATTTCTGTTCAACAAATGCCTGTGAAACTTTGTTTCAGTTATTGAACTTTTTATGTTGTTACACATTGCAAACACATTTCTTTACTTACAAATTGTAATCCATTACTGATATCAAATTACATGACCAAAATTTTAATTAGTAATGTAATCCATTACATTATGCATTACATTATGTTTATCACATTAAACATTATATTGCATTAAACATATTGTTCCCCAAACTGGTGTTTTTGAAGGAACTGTAGGGGGTTTATGAGTTTAATGAAAAACTAATAAGTAATTCAATCATAAAAATATTAAATTAAAATAAATCATTTTAAAATTAAAGTGCAATTTAAAAAAAAAAAAAAAAAAAAAAACTAAATAAATAAATACATATTTTATTTGTTTATCTGCATATCATGTGATCATAACCAATGTCATAGAACCAATAAACATGCAAATGTGAGACTTAATTATTGGGCAAATCCAGCGTTATGGTTGTGACATTTTGCGTTATAGAGGGGATATATAAATGCTTAGAGAATGTATGTGTTACCAATATACTAACCAATATAAAAACCATCTGTTTATATTTTAATAAACCCTTGTTGATAGAGTCTAAACATCAGAAAACAGAAAAAAAAGTTTTCTGTGCTAAAAAAGGAAAATAATCATGCGTTATGGATGGATTTCTGTGAATTAAAATGCACAAACCAGACGCAATAATACCCAACAAATAGAGAAGTGATGGCTCTTCACAGAACATATAATTGTTACTTTATTTTAATTCTGATGTGTCTATTTATGAGGAATATGTACTGTTATGGATGTGACAAGGCTAAAAATAGCACTTACCAGACTATGGAAAATTATGCACTAAAAATAAAAAAAAAACACCAAAGGTTGACATCTGTGTTATCAGTATAGTAAAAGCCTTTGGTAAAAACTTTTCATGGTAAGGTTGATATTTGCATGGAATTACCCATATTTATTTTAAAATCTCAGTGGTACTTCAAGTAAATACCTTAGGTAAAAGTGGATGAGATGACAAAAAAAGTTTGTGAATTTGCGCATTTTAATGTGTTTGAAAGACAAAAGCCTTCCAAAGCCATAGAAATACATGGTTAAACAACCTACTGAGCGATAGTTCAAAAAAAAATTGCGTTCATCAGTAGGTACAGATCAGTTACATCAGCAGATATCATTTTGAAATGCTTCTTAAATCCAAAATGATTTTTGTACTTTAGTGGTCAAATGCTGAGTTGCCACCTGACTAATGGCAGTTTTTTGTGTGAATGTCCACAAAACTGGAAGACTTTCTGAATATATAGGGTATTTTAGAAAGGAAAATTTAAAAGATGAAAAAAAGGAATTAGGGAGAATCAATAAATTACAAATAATTTCTTGCTATTTTGTAAATAATATGTAATCATGTAATCAGTGTGGTCTGATTACAAGTATTCTAAAATGTAATTTAATCTAATTACAAATACTTTTAAAATATCTTTTTAAAATTTAAATGTAATTAATTTTTGGAATCTGATTACATAATCCAGATTATATGTAATCAGTCATATATTTACACGCACACACACTGTGAATCATGGGATTTTTTTATACTATGGTGTTGGGCCTGTTTATCATATACCAGGTTTAATGGGTCAGTTTGAGCACATCAAAATACTTGAAGAGATTATGTTGCCCTATGCTGAACTGAAGGGGAAAAAATAAAGTAACCCTGAAATGGGTGTTTCAACAGGACAATGAACCCAAACATACGAGCAAGTGATCAATATCTTGGTTTCAGACGAAAAGAACTGAGGTACTGGAGTGGCCGCTCAGTCCTATGACCTCAACCCAACTGAAAACTTGTGGAGTGACATTAAAAATGCACTTTCTAAATCAAAACCCAAAAATCCACAGGACGTGTGGAATATAATTTGTTCATCCTGGACTGAAATACCTGAAATACCATGTCTATATGTGCAGTTATCAAAAACTAAACTAGTTATGCAACTAAACTAGTTCAGTAATTTAATCTTAAGTTTAACATTTTTCTTCAAAAAAAAAAAAAAAAGTTTATAAGTGTTTGATGAGAAAAATGTGGACACTGCTATTTTTCTAACAGATTAATATTCCTTTTCTTTGCTTGATGTAAAAGAGTAAAGAAGCAACTCTTTATAAAGTCTCTTACTACTTTGTAATGTTTCCACTACATTTGAAACTACAAAAAAAAAAAAAAATTGCACTTTGTTTACTTACATTAACACACTGCAATAATTTAAAACTGTGTGTATATCACTGTTTTTTAGAGATTATATACCACTTAAAATGTCTTGTGTGAAGAAATTAGAAGCATTTATTTTTATTGATTTAGCTTCTGTGGATCAAGCGCTTTAACAATCAATCTCTTACATCTCTTTAGATGAAATATCAATACTCCAAATGTGCTGTTGTTATAGTATTTAACACTAGTTTACACTAGTAACACCTTTTTCAATCTGGACTGTTGAGAAGAGGCAAACTAGACATTTTTTCAAAATATACTTTTTAACGTCTTCAGTCTGTGAATTACACAATGCCATTCAATGAATTGTTAAAAGAAGTTTAGCGACCTGATATGTGCTGATCCTCCGATGTGATGTATTTCATCGTTCAACCTCCTGTCGTCATGGGAACGATGTTATGCTTCCCTGCCGATTCGCGCAGAAATGGCGAGTAAATCAGACGTATTCTGTGATTGGCCGCCGCTCTCTCACCATATACCGTCACTCACTCACACCATTGAACCACTAAGCGCACCTCGCTCGGCGACCCTCCTTTCTGAGCCGCCTATTGGTGGAGAACTACAGGGGGGCGGGACTACAAGGACCTTCAGAACAGCATCGTGGTTTTGATTGGCCACGTGAAAAGCGCTCAAGAAACTGAAGCGCACACTGTACAGGTATCGTCCGCTTACCATGTATAAATAGTATGTCTTAAATACCGCGTTCAACAAGCGTTTCACTTAATGACAAGCGACTGCCACCACCTAAACAACTGAGCTCAGCTGTATAGGTAAGTCCAGGCTAACATGATATATATGATTTAATACTTACTTAACCTTGATCTAAATTTTAAAAAAGTTACAAAGTACATTATAGTTTTTTTTAATGTTAGAATAACTGATCTCAATAGACCCTCTCTCGATAGTCTGGTAATCTTGGAAGATTAAAGATAGTGTAGGTAGTATGCATTTGAAACGCTCTTTTATTAATAAATACACTACCAGTCAAAAGTTTTTGAACAGTAAGACTTTTAATGTTTTTAAAGAAGTCTCTTTTGCTCACTAAGCCTGCATTTATTTGATCCAAAGTACAGAAAAAACAGTAATATTAAGATTTTTTTACTATTTAAACTAACTGCTTTCTATTCGAATACATTTTAAGATGTCATTTATTCCTGTGATTTCGAAGCTGAATTTTCAGTGTCACACGATCCTTCAGAAATCATTCGCTAATATGCTGATTTGCATATAAAAAAATATACTGACTGCAAGTTTTGAATGATATAGTGTATAATGTTATAATGTTTTTAATGATTTCTGAAGGATTATG
>JAHKKF010530557.1:25031-35418 GCA_019740295.1 Labeo calbasu
ATCACAGGAATAAATTACATTTTAAAATATATTCAAATAGAAAGCAGTTATTTTAAATAGTAAAAATATTTCACAATATTACTGCTTTTGCTGTATTTCGAATCAATTAAATGCACACCTGATGAGCATAAGAAAATTTTTTTTAAAAAATCTTTTGACTGGTGTATTTAATAAAATCGTAATTATATCTATTTTAGTTAAAACAACTAATAAAATCACCTTCAATTTAATATGCAAGAATAAATATTAAGATTAAACTCTAAACTTAAATCTACAACTTAAACTAAAATCTGTCCCTGCAACAAGTTGATCCTCCAATCTCATTTACTAGTGACTACTAACGTCAAATACTAATATAAACACGTTGCTTCAATATATTTAAAAAATACTTATAAATGCTAATACTATTTTGTACAATTATATGGTAAACATACATTTAACGTTATTGGTTTCTCCACATAATTAATTAAAAAAATCGATTAATAACATGATAAAAAATAAGACAACACAAAATAATTTCTTGGTTTAAAACGCTTCAGTAATGCTTTGCAGATTAGTATTAACGCGTCCCGAATATTAGGATTAGAAAAAGTGCACTCTGCATGTAAAGTTCTTGCGTACTACATACTTGTGTGTACGGACTTTGAAGTACGTAGTATGCGTCCGTGAATTGAAACGCACTCCTCCGTGAGCGGAAGGCGGTCCGTTCACATATACTGCTCGACTGCACACTCATCAAACATCTGACCTTATGAGATCTCCGGACGGCATAGTTCTCTGATTCGAACAGCTCAGTTATATAAATTAATATATGATTGTAAGGTAAGAAAGAAATCTCCTGTATCTGAAGGAACTCTTATATCTAGATGCTGGATGTGTGTGGTGTTAGCAGGCTGCTAGTGACACATGTAGGTGCGGTCATCAGTCAGTCAGCTCAATTCCAGAATTATTATAACACCACAACTTATGAAATATTTATACATTTTACGTTTATTAGCTATTAATACACAAACTAGGAATTGTTGTTATTAAGCGAACAGTCAGAGCGCAATAAAAGCTGTTTCCACAAGCTGTTAGCAACACGACAAACCAAGACGCTTAATTTATATTCGTAAACACATATATAGTCAGTGTAATTATGCTATGATGGGATGATTAAGAGGCAAAGATTATGACAGAGGAATGATTAGACCTAGTCAAACGAGAAAAACAGTTTCTGTTGGTGTAACGTTAATTCATATTGACTAAAGTCAACCAGTTGACAGAAACATGACAAATTAGCTGTTTATAACCTGTCTGTAAGATCACATAATGCTGAAAAATGCATTTGATACTGTTTATTCCTAATGAACTCTGTTTCTCCACATGTTCTGTATGTAAATAAACGCCTACCGGTAGTGTGTACTTGTGTTGTTCCACACTGAGTGGTCAAGTGTGTTTACTCGACATGGAACAAAACAAGCTGCTCTGTGGAGCCATATCTATGTAGGTTAAAGGTAATGTCCTTTACCCAGTTGAAGGGTTAATCTTATTAGAGGGGAACAGAGCTCCTCTAGCTAACAGGCTTTGCCATGTGCTTCTGTCACTTCCTAATGGCTGTGACTGGACTCTTCCTCATATTTTGTCATCATGATTTTGCACAGATACGTTGTTTAGACGTTTTCAAAGGATTATCTGCTTGATCGATTAACAGATTACATTTTTTACATGTCATTTGGCATAGTGTTTGTTTATACACCACCTGTCATAATTATTCCAGGTTGGAATAATGAAGTTTATTTTAATTAGGGCTGCCGAACGATTAATTGCAATTAATCGCATACAAAATAAAAGTCTGAGTTTGCCTAATATATGTGTGTGTGATGTGTGTAATTATAATGTATATATAAATACACACAAATTTAAGTACTTAAGAGAAATTTGTTATGAACAAACTGTTTTTATTCTATAAATACATATACGAATAAATACATATACTTGTAAATTGTAAAAAAATATATATACATGAATGTGCTTGTATTTATATATACATAGTAATTACACACAGTACACACACATATATTAGGCAAACTCAAACTTTTATTTTGTATGCGATTATTCGCAATTAATCGTTTGGCAGCCCTAATTTCAAAATTTTTGTAAGAAGTCTCTTTGCCTTCCAATGCTGCATTGATTTATAAAAAAATATTATTTTTCATTATTATTATTATTTTAATTTTCGGCATCATTACTCCAGTCTTCAGTGTCACATGATATTTCAGAAATCATTCTAATATGCTGATTTGATGCAGTGTTAAATAGTTGTGCTTTAAAAAAAATATTTTTATTCAGCAAGGGCATATTAAATTAATTAAATGTAATGGTAAAGAGATTTGTAATGTTGCATGAGATCTTTATTTAAAATAAAAGCTGTTGCTTGAACTTTCTTTTCATCAAAGTATTCTGAAAACGCGTGTCACATTTGCACGAAAGTATTGAGCAGCAAATCAGCATACGAGAATGATTTCTGAAGGATCACGTGACACTGAAGACTGGAGTAATGATGCTGAAAATTCAGCTTTACGTCTCAAAAATATATTATTTTTTAAATATATTTCAATTGAAAAGAGTTATTTTAAAATGTAATATTATTTCACAATATTACTGTTTTCAGTGTTTTTGATCAAATAAATGCAACTTTGGTGAGCAGAAGAGAGTTCTTTTAAAAATGTTAAAAATAAACATTATTCCAAACTTTTGTGTATATCTGCATTATATCTCTAAGTGGTGAACCTATTTTCTTAATATATAAAACATGTGGGTCAACCACTCAGTAGGATTGAAGCTTGTTTTTAAGATCCTTTATTCTTGTCTCAGTCCATTCAGGATGCCTGGATCACTCCCTGCTGTTTGTGAGGCCGCATGGCCAAAGGATGTGGGAATCATCGCCATGGAGGTGTACGTGCCCTCTCAGTATGTGGACCAAACAGAGCTGGAAGAGTACGACGGAGTTGGAGCCGGAAAATACACCGTCGGGCTGGGTCAGGCGCGCATGGGCTTCTGCTCGGATCGGGAGGACATCAACTCTCTGTGCCTGACGGTGGTGCAGCGGTTGATGGAACGGAACGGCCTGTCGTACGAGAGCGTGGGGCGGCTGGAGGTGGGCACGGAAACCATCATCGATAAGTCCAAATCCACCAAGACTGTCCTGATGCAGCTCTTTGAAGAGTCGGGCAACACTGACGTGGAGGGAGTGGACACGACTAACGCCTGCTACGGAGGAACCGCCGCTCTCTTCAATGCCGTCAACTGGGTGGAGTCCAGCTCCTGGGACGGTGCGTTTCTCAGTCATGGTTTATTAAGAAATCAGAATTTATATAAAAATAAAATAACACATCCAGCTGATATTTCACCCCAAAATCAAAAGAAAAATAACCTTTATAAATAATTTTATTTTATTTTATTTTTTTTTTTTGCAGTTAAACACATTTTTCAGTTACGTTTTATTACATCAAATGGTAGTATATGATAATATCTTTAATTATTATATGAGTAATCGCAATGGTCCTGGAACGCGCTTGAAAACACTTTAAGCTCTTATTATTTGGTGAATTATGAATATGGAATTCATGCACCTAAAAGACTCATTGTGCCCAATATTGCTGCTTTATTTTGAATTGTTTGCCTGTTAGACTCACTCTAATATGATTTGATGTCACAGGTCGTTATGCTCTGGTTGTTGCGGGCGACATTGCTGTTTATGCCACGGGTAGCGCCAGGCCAACAGGGGGAGCCGGAGCCGTGGCCATGCTAGTTGGACCCAACGCCCCTCTGGCCTTCGAGAGAGGTATGAGGCCTGCAGTAACCGCCAACACTCTTGACCTTTGTCACAATAACCTAGAGAGACATCAAAACAGATTTTGTTATCTCTGTGATAACCAAGATTAAAGTCAACATGTTTATTTACCACTATATTGACATAACTTTATTTACTTAAAAATAATTTAATTTACTACATTTTGTATTTTTTATTTCATGACCCAATTAAAATGTAATTACTTATTTGAACAGGGCTTCGTGGGACACATATGCAACATGCATATGATTTTTATAAGCCAGACATGGTGTCTGAGTATCCAGTGGTGGACGGCAAGCTTTCCATTCAGTGTTACCTCAGTGCTTTAGATCGCTGCTACTCCGTCTACAGGAACAAGATCCATGCCCAGTGGCAGAGAGGTTTGCAAATACATCTACATATTCTGAAATGATATAAACCCATAATACAGTTTATTTAGCCTGTTTATTTATGTATTTATAATCTGAATATGAACATTTGTGTCATTATTATTTAGACATATTGTAAAAACTCAAAAGGTCAAAAAGGATCCTTAAAAATGTTATTAGCAGAAAACAATTATTAGCAGAAAATGAAAATTTCAGACACGTAGGGATGAAAATGTGATTACACTATGTTTTGAAAAAAAAACATACTAGTCAACTAATTGCTATAAAGCAATCCCAGCATTTTATCTGTATTTTCTCACAGAGACAGTTCCTCCTTTCACGCATTACATGCTGTGGTATACTTAAATAAAACTAGAGCTGCAAAACAATTAGTCATGATTAATTAATTCAAAATAAGTTTGTTTACATACTATGTGTGTACTGTGTATATTTATTATGTATATATAAATGCACACACATATATGTATATATTTAGGAAAAATATGTTAGATTTATATGTAAAATATTTACATTTATATATAATATACATGATATTGTGTTATATAAATTATAAGCGTTTACATACAAAACTTATTTCATATATATATATATATATATATATATATATATATACACATATATATATATGTGTGTGTGTGTGTGTGTGTGTGTGTCTGTAGTGTATATATATATATATATATATATATATACATAATAAATATTCACAGTACACACACCTACAGTATGTAAACAAACTTTTATTTTGAATTGATTAATCGCAACTAATCGTTTTGCAGCTCTAAGTAAAACACGATTGATCGTGCACGTTACTGAAAGTAGTGGTTTGTTTTCATATTATCAGCCAAAATTTCCTCTTTCAATTTTCAGTGGACAAACAATTGTTTCATTCTCGGTAATAATATTCCAAATGGTCCGTGAATACACATTCCAACAGTAAACTAAAAAGTGAGTGTAAACACTGTGTCATTGCGTTTAAGTTTTAAGAAGGGGTTTCTGTTGTGTTTCAGAGGGTCTTGACAAACGTTGTAGTCTTGAAGACTTCGGCTTCATGGTGTTCCACTCGCCTTACTGTAAACTGGTCCAGAAGTCTCTGGCTCGACTAATGCTCAACGATTTCCTCTGTCATCAAAGTCCCAACACAGAGAGCGGGCCCTTCAGCGGACTGGAATCTTTCAGGTTAATAACATCCTCCTGTTGGTGATTTGTATTTAAGAAGGCTACCACCAAATGAGTCTTACACAACAGACGGTGATAAAGTACAACATACACTACCAGTCAAAAGTTTTTGAACAGATTTGAAAAGATTTTTAATGTTTTTTAATGTCCCTTGCCAAGCCTGCATTTGTTTGATCCAAAATACAGCAAAAATTTTGAAATGTTTTCATTATTTAAAATAACTGTTTTCTATTTTAAAATGTAATTTATTCCTGTGAACAAAACTGAATTTTATGATTATTACTCCTAGTCACATGATCCTTCAGAAACCATTCTAATATTCTGATTTGCTGCTCAAAAAACATTTATTAATATTATAATGTTGAAAACAGCCGAGTAGAATTTTTTCAGGTTTCTTTGATGAATAGAAAGTTCTGGTACTGTAGAAAGACTGGTAGTGTATTTATTTAAATTTGAGTTTTTATTTAAACTTTTGAATTGAGAATTTTTAAAGATTCTTCTCACAGCTATTTTCCATACAACAGCAGCTCATAGTGAGCACATCTTTGTAAAAACCAAACGTTTTAATTTTGTATCTCTTTTTTTTTTTTTTTTTGCAGAGATGTGAAGATTGAGGAGACGTATTTCGACAGAGATGTGGAGAAGGCCTTTATGAAGGCCAGTTCAGAACTGTTTGATGATAAGACAAAGGCGTCTCTGCTTATATCAAACCAAAATGGGAACATGTACACACCATCAGTGTACGGCTGCTTGGCTTCAGTTCTCGCACAGTAAGTGTCACAGGTGCTCCTCGTGCCTTATATTCATGAGTATACAACCATCATGCTTCTGCAAAGCCACTGTAAATGTGATGCACTAATGATTTATGTTTTTGTTAACATCTACAGACATACACCGCAGCAACTGGCAGGACAGAGAATCGGTGTGTTTTCATATGGCTCAGGCTTTGCTGCTACGCTCTACTCCATCAAAGTCACACAAGATGCTACACCTGGTATGTACAGTACACACACAAACGCAGTTTCCATTGGAAACTAGCGTGGGCGGTATGACCAAACTCACTGTTAGGGTAAAAGAAATTGTCACTTTTATAACAACACATATTATAAAATAGATCTCAATAGAGGGAATTAAATGAAAGACACGTCATCTTAGTTTTGGTTAGTTAATTATAACTAAATCTCTCCCATGATAATCAAAGCTGCTAGTCATACCGCCCATCCAGAATTACAGTCATTGGTAACTCAAGGTTGATTGTACGTCAGCTGTGCTAACGTACGTCTTTTTTTAATAAGGATCTGCTCTGGATAAGATGGTCTCCAGCCTGTGTGACTTGCAGGCCAGACTGGACTCTAGAAAGAAGGTTTCACCAGATGTTTTTGCTCAGAACATGAAGCTCAGAGAAGAAACCCATCATTTAGGTAATCAATCGTTTGCGTTCTGCTCTTCTCTCAGTTCATCTTCATTCGTATCTTGGACCTGTTTGACGATGTGATGTTTCTCATTTCCACAGCAAACTACATCCCTCAAGGCTCAGTAGACGAACTCTTCCCAGGAACATGGTACCTCACTCGCGTGGACGAAAAGCATCGCAGGCAGTACGCCAGGCGCTCGATGAACGATGACAGACCGCTGGAGGCCGGACTGGTCAGTTCCAGCATTGCAGCTGAGGTATGTCGTGTTTAATTGTTAAAATACTTCTGTTGTTCTTTTAGATATTTACTGATTGTGTTTCTCTGTCTTTCTCAGCATATTCCCAGCCCGCTCAAGAAGATGCCCCGCATCCCAACTACCACAGCTGGCCCTGAGGTGGTCATTAGCAACGGGGAGCATTAAGTTCACCTCTATGAGGTTGCACACAATGGCAGATCACATTGAGGACACTGATCTGTAAAAACAACACGCTAAAAAGGGCCCCAGGACTCCTGCAGTGATCACTTATCAATGAGTGATAGGAAACTCAAAGCTTTTTAATGTTCCAGGACAGACTCAGTTCGACCATCACTGTGTTGAAGATGGCAGACGGTAGTTTGGAAATGAAGTGTTTCTCTGTGGTGAACTCCCAAAAAAAAAAACTGCTGCTCACAGTCGTCTATGCAGATATCCCGAATTGTTTAATCCTTTTAAGTTCAAAAATCTACCTGTCGGCATTTCACGAGCCCCATGTTGTCTTTTTGTAAGCATTAAACTAACCCTGTCATTTAAAACTGACATTTAGGACTTTCAAGAGCATCAAAACATTTTTAAATGGATCTAAACGCTGTAGTGCTCTATCTTTTCTTTTATAAAACTCCTCTCCCATCTTTTCACCATGGCCATGTCAGGGAAATGTGCCTGGATCACATATTAATGAGCCATAAACTTTACAAGTTTTAATTACATCAAGATGTATATTAATAATTGTTTAGTCGCTGCTAAACGGGCTTATGTTAGCATTTGTGTCCTTTCAAACGAGAATCATTTATTTGATTTTCATTCTAGCCAAAGTAGATGGTGTTCATTTATATGAACTCAGAAAGGAATTAAAGTCATGATTGTATAGAGGATAAAAACGTGATGATAACTTTGTGGCAATGCGTTAAAAGCTATAAAACACAGTAATAATCAGTTACACTGGTAACATCTTTTGGACAGTTTTAGGGATTGAAGTGAAAGAGCACGATCTGATCATCATGTCAGCTGTCCACCCAAAAATTAAAACTGTCATCATTTACTCAGCCTTGTACAAAAAAAAAGTACAAAAGTGTATTGGTACCCAAAGGGTACATATTAATAGCTAAAAGGTACAAAAAGTACCTTTTTTTGAGAAGGTGCCACCTCTGTGACAGCTTTTGTACCTTTTTTTCCTAGAGTATAGGACTGACTTTCTTCTGTGCAACATAAAAGAAGATATTTTGAAGATTGTTATTAACTAAGTCTGGGTTTCTGTTGACTTTCAGTGTATGGACAAAAAAAAAATAACACAGTAAATGGGAACTGAAACTGTTTGGTTAACAATGTTCTTATAATATCTTTAATGTTGCACAGAAGAAAGTCAGTTATGCAGGAACAGCACGAGAGTGAGTAAATGATGACAGACTTGTCATTTTTGGCTGAACTGTGCCTTGAACTCACTCTATATCAGTTAAATGTAGATCACAACTAACTCTTCTTTCTGTGGAGAAACTGCAATCTGAAGTGGTTTAATATTAATGTGAGCTTATATGATCAAATGTTTGTGGTTGTTGCAAACTACAGAGCACTTCTCAGTAACTATTCAGAGATTTATCGATTCAGATTTATGGTAGGAGAGAAGCAATATTATTAATACTACGGTATTTTAAATGTTAGCACTATAACACCTTGATGTTAAATGGTTTATGGCAGATATACTAGGCTAAAAGCAAAAAAAGAGTTGTTGTTTTTTTCAGAAAGAGATTATGCTTGATTGCATAAACACTGACAGCAAGATGGTATTTCCTTTCTGAGCATTCTCCGATCCGTGGGTCCATGTCGACATCTGAATAAAAAGAGCACTTCCGCTTCGACTGCATATCCATCAACTCTGAGAAGCCTTATTCTAAGCATGTACAGAACACGACAAAATATATTCTTAAAAGTGTATAGAGATATTTTTCTTTTTCATTCTGCTGCCAGGACATGTTGACTGTAAAGTTATAACTTGAATCAGCCAATGTTTACGAGAAGTTTCCCCTGAGATCAGTTCATACCAATAATTGGTAAGTAATGTACAGCACTAACTTATATATGCAGATGGACACAAATTGGCATCTGAACAGGTGTAACTTGCAGAAAACAAGCTGTATAGAGCATGTGTACGTGCGGAATCTGATCATATATGAACTGAGGATTAAATGTTCATTTGCTGAAGTCTCTGTTTATTCTTTGAGTCTGGAGGTTTGGATTTTAATGTTTTGTGTCCACTGAATTACTGCAGGCCCAACGTAACATGCATTGCAAATATTTACATATTTAACATAGAGCCGGCACTTGCCTTTGTCAGCGGATTCAGACGGCGAGTGTGGCTTGTATACAAAGCTGGGTGATGTAGTCCAGTTCTGTCAAGACCCAATCCTACATGTACACGCAGTTTTATGCGATTCCACATTCCTCGCAGGTGTGCGGGTCGTTCAGACAGACATCATACAGTAGTGTACAAATCATTTATATTTTTGTAGACAGTGCTATGGGGGGAAAAAGCACAATGTAAGAAGATATCCATTAATATGGCCATATCTATTATAAATGAATATATTTTATATGCCATTTTTCCTCATCAGTGGGTTAATGAGTTGGAAATGGGCTGCAAACTAGCAGGTTACATGTACACAACCCTTATTGTTTCATCTTTACCCCACAGAGAGACTTTAGGAAGCTCAGGGATTGCAACATTCAGAGCTTTGACTTCCTGTCTAACAGCAGCCTGCAGAATTAACAGCTCATGATGAACTACACTCTAAATGTCATCCACTCTTTGTTCTCCAAAAGGCAGTGAAAATCTGAAAATCTTGACAATGTGAAGAAAAAGGTTTTCCTTTTTCCTAAAAACCCAAACATGACCTTACATAGCTGCTTTGAAACTTATCCATACTGTATAATGTGCCGTATAAATAAAGGTGATCTGTAGGAATATGTGCATAAAATACCATCTATGTTTGCTGCTGTCCACCATGTTACTTTTACTGGGTAACACAGTTGACACTTGTAGTATTTTGGGCCTATACTCAACATGGAAGCCTAGAACTACTGAGCATATGTTCTGTTTAGAAATATATTTTCATAAACAAAACATAAGTTTTAGTCAAATTGTTAAAATTTGCAGCAGTAATACTTGTGTAACACTGTTCACTGTCAATGAATCCACTCTCGACACAGGTTTGCTAGTTTAACCAATATTAGAGGAAAGAGAGAGAACATCACTTCTAGTGTTTCATCCATGTGTTTCTAAAGGAAATATCATCATACTGTGCAAATTATGTAAGAATGG
>JAHKKF010530558.1:0-22066 GCA_019740295.1 Labeo calbasu
AAAAATCCTGAAATGTTTTCCTCAAAAAACATAATTTCTTTATGACTGAAGACAGAAAGACATGAACATCTTGGATGACAAGGGGGTGAGTAAATTATCTGTGAATTGTTGTTCTGGAAGTGGACTTCTCCTTTAATGTTACCTTACTATACCTTTGCAGTGTAATTTGGGATAGTAGAACATTTGCAATATATTTAATCTCTAAGCCAAGCAGCAACAAAACATCCAAACAGGAAGCTGACATTTGTTTCGAAATAATTAACAGGGCATTTATCCCATATTTCAGTCCTGGGCTGTATACTGTGTAATTGAGGCAGGCCTCCTACACTCATGGCTGGGTCAAGAGCTGACATATCGCTGCCTCCTCTTCACTCATTGACTCCTCATCTTCTTCATCCCACCACTCTGCGCTTCAGAAGCTCGCTATTGTCCCGCCAAGGCCGGCAGCAGAGAACAAACACCCTCCTCCACACACCCATCGAGCGCTTCATAGTCGCCTGCTCTCCAGACACTGCCGGATAGAAGGATTAAGCAAAATAAACGAGCGCAACAAAGACAATAACAATCCTATTCACTTTCTCCAAAGACAAGCTGATAAAATATAAACACACATTTCACTACAGACCTTCCATGGTATGCATATGGCTTGTATTTTAATATTGTAACTTGTTTTTATTTATTTATTTAAATTGCTTTTGATTTTATCTTTTACAAAGCGATGTTGTGATCTCAAAGTTGGATGGTATGGTTGAAGGCCTGTAATTCCACGTAAGAATTTTTTTAAAATCCCTACGGAGAAAATGAATGAAAACAATATTTCCACAAAAAAAACATCTTTACATGCTTTTGAAGGTAACCATAAACGCACTTTACTGGCAAAGTTAATTGTGAATCCTCATTCTTTAAATGATTGTGTACCATGAATCGTGTCTCACAGTAGTTGTTAGCAGTTATTAAATGATGTGCTATGTCACATATAGGGGTTTTGGCATATTTAACTGCTACGGAACAGACAAGCCGAGTCAAAGTGACAGCAATTAGACGCATTCCTTGAATGCCGAGTCAACCCACGTGTCCTCCAGGGCAAATAGGGAGTTCTCATTCACATGTTCACTGCGTGTGTGATTTATCCACTACCTAATGTCTTCCCGTCATGGTGATAATGTGTGTTAAAAGTCATATTGTTTAAAAAAGTCATATATAAAGTGATTTATAGAATCATACAATGCATAATTTTCACTGATTAGGAATAAAGGGTTAATCGTACTATAGAAAATATTGTGTGAAGCTCCTACCCAGTGAAAAAGAGGACAGTCAAACTTCAGAGAACACATTAACCCTTTAACTGTCACTTGCATTGTTTAAAACAGACATAAAAATGCACTATCCAGACTTAAATTTTTATAATTCGTGAATGAAAAGGTTTTGTAATATGATTTTGATGTGGTAATGCAATGTCTGATTTTAAAATGCCTTTCAAAGGATGAATTTTGAGATTTTAAGTTTTGAACTAATATATTCTGTAATTTCTTATGATTTCTGTGGACCTTTCTCATATTTCCGGGTTTCTCATAGCGGAAGTCATCATAGTTGGGTAAAATCTGAGAGCAGAGAATGGGAGAGTACAAAAATATATTTTTCTGCATTCCCATTTGCTCAAATAGCAAAGAAAAAACTACACAATAGTGTTTTCATGACTTTCAATCAAAGGAAAAAAAATGAGCTTGACTGATATCGGCAGTCAGAAGAGAGAACAGTGTCAAATTTACCATCCCTCCCATACACTGTAAAAAATAAAAAACACAATTTGTTGAGTCTAATTTGTTACCCTGCTGCCTTAACATTTTAAGTTCAGTCAACTAAAATAAGTAGTCAACTTGAAATGTTAAGTTGTACTAAGTAACAACTTAGATATTTGTGTTTGCTAAACTTAACAGATGTAAATAACCCAGCTGCCTTAAAATTTTAAGTTGATTCAAATCAAATATCTAAGTTGTCACTTAGTATAATTTAACATTTCAAGTTGAATAAACTTTTTTTTGAGTTGACTGAACTTAAAATTTTAAGGCAACCAGGTTACAAATTATTTTAAGTTGACTCAACAAATTGTTTTTTACAGTGTAGACGCGGTATTAGACACACCCTCGCATAGCGTTAACTAGTTTTTTTTTTTAGTAACTTGATGAAAAGGTGATATAATACAAAGTATAGTGTTATAAATGTAAATACATATTTTTAAAAATATAAAAAACTTTAAAGGATTTATGATGATGATGACCATTGAAACGTGTCATCACAGGCTTGTGAAAAGGGTCCATTGCGTGATAGGGAAAAAGGCAATGAATAAAGTCTTTTGTGACAAAGGCATGGGTGTCGCTAGGCTATTTTTAGGGGGGCTATAGCTGACTACTCAGCCACCTCTAAAATTTTGCGATTAGCTCCAGAAACTGTACATGAATAATCCTGTACATGAATGCCTCAGTCCCCTTTAAATTTCATATGAAAATTGCGGCAAACTTCGGCTCCCCCTCGTCTTTCAGCGCTTTCTTCAGTCAGCAGACCGCAGTGACTCAGAGCGAAAAACAGATGACAAGATGTGTGTTTATCGATAGATTGTTATAATATCTGCATCTGTGCAGTTTAAATAAAGTTTACAAAATATCATGGCAGAGCAATCGGTTCCCATCTAGTTTTCGCTGCATTCACTCCTTATCACACCACAGCTGTTTCGACGAGTGAAAGTGAAGCACATGTAAACGCATACTTTATAAAACGATCATGTTGCCTTTTTCATTTAAAAATGTAACTTTCAATATAATACATATTCCAATGCAATATATATAATAAAATATATATATTATTATTTTTATTATACTCTCATTGGGGGCTGAGCCCACCTAAAATGAAAATTCTAGAATCGCCCCTGGACAAAGGTCAGAACTCATGTCATGATGTAGATTTTTTAAGTTGCACTCTTGACATATATTAATCTATTACTATTTCTACATCATTTTTTATCACAAAAATATGGTAAAATATCTATTTAGGAGTCTTAGACCTTTGTATAGTTTGTCATGATTAGATTAGGATTTATTTGTAATATGGTAAAGTAAACTTAGGCATCCCATCTGGGGGACGGTGACAGTTAAAGGGTTAAGCTGCAAAAGCCATTCATTCTCTACTTTCCAGTTTTCTAATATCAAATACATTAGTTCATTTGAACTCAAACACAAGACATCACCTAAAGACTGGAATACACTATATGATTTTTGCCAGATTTTCCACCAGTTTACAGTCTGGAGAGGTTGACGGTAGTTGTTGAAAGTCAGAGCCAGTCTGCAGATTTGAGCTGACAGATAGAAAATAGTGTAGTTTATGATGGTCACAAACTCAGATTTTTTTAGCTTCAGACTTTGATTTCATCCAGTTGGAGGATATAAAACATGTTTGATATTTTCGGTCAGCTGTTTTATGAGCATCTCCTAACAACAAGGCGCACATTTCTGCGTGAGGTTGTTGTGATCACAACGACTTTAAAGTCTGTCCTCAGTCCTCAGTCGTGAAGTGTATGATGGCCAGTTTCTATGACTGTTTATGGTTAGTGAATAAAGCCCACTTTTAAAATCTGATCAGATCTTGTGGTGCATTCCAGTCATAATAGGTAAAAAAAATAATGATTTTAAGGGGGTCATTGGATGCCCATTTTCCACAAGTTGATATGATACTTTAGGAACTTAATGAAAAGTCTATAACATGCTTTGGTTTAAATTTCTCAAAAAAACTTTTTACCTGATCAAAATCAGCTCTGTTCACAGCATCCTGTTTTGTTGCACATCTCTTTAAATGCTAATGAGCTCTGCTCACCCCGCCCCTCTCTTCTGTGGGCTGATCAGCCATCCTGTTTACTTTAGCCGCATTTGGCCGTGGAATTTGCTAACTAGCACATTATTAGGAAAGGCGATTTGCAAAAATTCATAAATAAGCCTTACACTTCTTCTGTAGGTGAAGTTGGATCATTTAGGTAAATCGGGGGACGATGTCAGGAGTAAATGATGACTACTATGTTCATTATTGCATCCAAGAACAGAACCCCTCAGTCGCTTAGGAGCCATTCTTGTCTTTCCCTGCTCAGGCGTCGAAACAATGGCGGACTGTTTATAGCTCACTAAAGTAAGACGGCCGTGTCAGTCAGCTATCGTGGAAGTGGCCAAGAAGCTGAGAATGGCCTGTTTTGAGAAAAGGGATGTTATTTATATGGATTTAAAAAATTCATTCAGTGGATTTTTATCATTTTAGGGTGAATATGTCCACACACTGCCAACACATATTTTTGTTCAAGCTATGTATAAAAGTGAATTTTGCATCCGATGACCCCTTTAAAGATAAGAGTTCCACAAGACGTCTGATTATTTTGATCTAAACAGTTTGAGCGGCACGTTTCAGTGTGGATTTTGTGAACCTGACACAACACAAGATTTGGAGGCCCTATGATGAGGACCATAACGATTAAAAACTACTAGGAGGCCTAGTAGGTTAAAACATTTTCACATGTAATTTTCAAATTTAAATTTAGTGCTCAAACCCCTTAATGTAATGTAACGTAATGTAGGGTAGACTGGGTACATTTGGTACACTTTTTGCTTTTTCCGTTACCACAACAACACTAGGGACTGAAAAGTGATTTTTCATGTGACATTTTCTAAAATATGAATACTTATAAACATCCATAAGCAGGTCATATTTGCCCCAATTAGCTCATAAACACAAGAAGCTTTTTTTTCCCATGTCGAGTACAGTTGAGACACACATCCGTAATGCTGTAAAGCTGCCTAACCAATTCACTGCAAATGTAAAATATCTTTAAAATGAGAATTCAACAGTTTTTATTTCCATTCAGTGTTTTATTTGATTATTTGTTTAGTTAAAAGTAGTTCATTTGTAAACATTGTACAGTAATGGCAAACAACGATACAATATTTAATTTCAGTTCATCATTTTAATAGTAATAGTTGAAAAGTTGAGTACAGTTAACAGTAAAACCGTAAAAAAACACTGAACAATTGCAAACAGCAATAATAAAACAATGATAATACATTGTATCTCAACTGTACCCTGCTGACCACCTTGAACATTTCTCTAGGTTTTACAAAATGTCATGCAATGTCAGTTTTTAGAGCACAGATTAAGGTTTGTGAAAATATAAGTTAACTTTAACAGTCATGTGAGGATGAGTAGCTATTTAATGTGGAAAGGACGTGATAAAACATGTACTTCAAATTTCCCACAATCGAAGAGGGCAGTAATACACATGAGCGAAGCAGATTTTAAAGATCTGACTTGTTGCGCACAGAAGTTATTTAAGGTGTTTCAAATGTACCCCTGTACCAACTGTACCTGGTGTATCCTAATGAAGGAAGGAAGGTAATGAAGGAATGAACAAACGAATAAATAAATAATATCTTAGTAAATATCTACAATATATTGATGTTGATTCAAGACATTCTTTTCACATTTAGATTTTTCAGTGTACATCTATTTTTATTTCCATTCATTAAATTGAAGAGACTTTAGAAAATGACCATAAAAGAAACTGATAAACATACATACATAAACAAACAAACTCTCAGTAAACATTGATATTAATCTAAACTCATGACTTTTTTTCTTCACAGTTTTCAGTTTCCAATTCAATTTCATACCATTGTATTCGCTGTCTGATAAAATCCCTGATTGTTTCTCACCAGATATTTTGGAAAACACTTTTTTACAAGAAGTAAATAAGTCTCTGATGTCCCCAGAGTGTGTATGAGCACCATAATTATGTACCTCACTGCACGTTTCATGGCAGTGAAATGTCCAAATGTGCCAAGACACGTTTTTATTACATTGGCACAGGCATGTAATTTTGCGTTTTTTTTGTTAAGCTGCTTCAGGTACATATTTACTGATGCTGCCATGCTATTTTAACTTCCTTATGCGGATTTGAGTTGTTTTGTCGAACCGTAGTTTTACAGGGTTCGTACTGGAGCTCCTCATCACTCAAGTGCAACACCCTATTGAGTGAGCTTCTGAGTAAACCTACTGAATTAAAAAACTCATGCATATGAAGCTGTGACAAAAATATTCAGAAGTAGGTCTATCAGTTTTCAAATCAAGCAGGACGTTAGAATTGCTTTGATGTTATAATATAATATTCTGCAAGTAATTGTGTGAAAATTAGGCTTTATTAATCAAACCTCTAACTGTAAATCACACTTTCTGTGAAAAGGAATAAAAGTTGTCGAAGTTTAACTGCCTCTAGTGTTCATTTAATTGGAAACTGCAGCGATTCGTACATATCAGTTTTGCAAAAATGTAGGTAGAGGTATGTATTTCCACTAAGCCTAAGATAGCCAAAACACACTGTTTTGGTGTTTGTCCCTTTAAATGCAAATGAGCTGGTGCTCCCAGCCCACTTTACAGAAGAGGGTGAAGCTTTAATAGCCGGCAACAACAAACAAAAACAAAACAAGACAATCTCATGCACTGAAGACTTATATGTTCAACCTAGAGCTGTGCATTTCAGCCCGAGCCCGATGGGCCCCGACTTTTTTATGTGCCTAGAGCCGGGCTTCAGACCAAATTTCACGTCATTGTTCAGACATGGGAAATAGTAAGGAGATTTTTAAATTTATTAATAAACTAGTGTTTTCTGAGTCAGTGTCGCAAGGATGAAGTTGCCGATCCTGACTCGCCATCTCCTCTTGGGACGCGCCTTTAGAGAGAAATGCATCTTTACAGATTACATAATGAAAAAGTTTTTGTTTCCGATTTGATTTATTCCATTAAGTAATAATTTAAAGCTTTCTATAGATATATTTATCATGTCTGTGAGGTATGTATTCGCTGAGTTGCGGCTCCTGTTGAGACGACAGAAAGTGCAACATGTTTTTTAAATTTTATTTTATAAAAGCATCGTTTGCAACGTTTTGTTGATATTGTGAGTGCACACAAATAAAAGTAGCCCTTATACAGTTCAAAATAATGTATTACCCTTACCTTTATAAGCAAAAATGACTGAAAAAAATGCAAGTGATTGCACTGGTGCCTGCAAAGCGAGCTTCAGCTTCCACTCTCCGCACAAACGATTGGCTATGCGTCCAGTAGCACACATATATATCTACGTTTAACATTTAAAATAACATTGTTTTATACTTGAACTGTTTTATATCTATAGATTTTATTTTAGGCAAGTCATGATGATTTGAGAAGGCAAAATTGATCATACAGACTATGATCAGTCTTCCGTATAATTACTTCGTCATTACATACGAAACCGAACTGTTTTAATAGCTGAAACAGTAGTATAAGCTGTTTTGGGAGAAGGGGAAAAAAAGACGGGCTCGAGTCGGACTTAGGCCGAGAATTCTAATAAGCTGTCGGACAAGGGCCGGGCTAGGGCCTGAGCATCTCCCATGCAGTGCTCTAGTTTGAACCAGAATCAGTTTAAAAGTCAGTCATCTGATTCTACTGTGCATAATAAATGCACATTTATGAATTACATAGACGGGGAGCACGGCACGATAAAAATAACCACATAACTGGTCTCAAGGTGGCATCGCATTCTATCACAAACTTTATAAGCCCCACTTGTGATTATGAGCTTGACAAATTCAAGCGGTTGACTTCGCATTGCTTTCAACTGCAATTTTTAACTACCACATTCATATTTACGATCATTCTGGTAGCACGTGAAGGCAGCATCAGTGAAAACAGACAGAAGTTGCAAATTTAAATCATGCGGAAAATTGGAATATCGCATAAAACATTTGAGAACAAGCACCGTTTCCATCCAACGAGTCAAAGAAAACAAAATTATCACTTCCTGATAAACTGGCACTAAAGAAAAGTAGGATAAGCCACTGAATATGGTAATTTTCATATCTAATACATTGCTTGCACCTCAGAGCGGGCAGATAAAACAAAATAAATGCGGTCATTGCTTTCGGAAGTGAATGCCTGCTATTTGAGAATGCAGTCGTGTAAGACAGTTCTGGGAGGCAATTATACAGAAATACTTTGATGATAGACTTTGCTCAGGGATTTCAGAATGACCATAAAAACATTTCAGATGATGAACAAGATCGGTCCGCTGGTTAGTCAGGTTTTGCCGTTCCATAGGGCAAAGTCACATGACTTTTTTGATGCGCATAGAGGAATTTTTTCGGCAAATGCATTTCCATCTTCCATTATTCGCATTAAGCCTTTTTCGCACAAGTCAAAAACCACCTCAAGCGAGTGTAAAAACTTTTTAGCGATTTAAGGGACTTTTATTTTAAATTTGGCATTTCCATCCCTCGTTTCTGATGCGATACTTCAAAATGCGCATTAAAACAGAGTGATGGAAACATAGCTAGTGACAATAGTAGCTTTAGCAACATTAGCCTTACAGAGTGCCAAGAAGTGCTTTCAGAAAGGCCATTTGGAAAGCAAACGCATGATACTTACTTTGTCTGGGGCTGATGTTCATGCACGAAACATTGGTATTAATCCCTAAATGTAGGAGACTTTACAATTTTTTTTTGGGCAAATTTAACCACAGTGTCCTCTGTGGCTCAGATGGAAGGAGTCTATGCAGACTCCTATGTTTGTTGGTGCATCAAATGACACAACACTTGTAATGTCTCTTTGGAGCTGACATTGTATATCTCCTGTAATGGTGGACTGCTTCTTCTCACATAAAGACTTTAAGTAAGTGTTAGTGATATTTCTCCATGAGAGATATTACACGTATATTCCACAGGCAGGCAATTCTGACCGAGACGCTAATGCGCTTGGATGAGGCTGTTTGTGTGTAGAATATGTTGGAAAAGGTTTAGAAGAACATGAAATGGGAATTTCCATTCCATGAGCCTGTTTGCATCTGAGTCATTGCTTTTAAGGTGCAATCTTTAGGGTCTCGTTCTCTTCGCTTATTTATAAATGGCAATAACAACTGCAAAACAAGGCAACAGCATCAATAACACTCTCCTTAACAATGAAAACAAAAGTAACAACAACAAAGTACCATGTACAAATAAAGGAATCCAATGGCATCTTGGGTGAATTTGCTGGTTGGGCCTTTGCCAAGGAAATAGTGGGCCTCATAATCTTCCGCTTCTTTATGTGGTGTTTTGACAACGGATAGTTTTCAAAACATGAATGGAATATTACCAGACCCTTGAGTTCATCCCTGTGTTTTGACGGCTGTTGATGTGGGAAGGTAACATATAACTTAAACTTATATTTTTTTGAAAGTATGTAAGAATATTGAAGCAGCTTTAACGGTGTTACATGTGGTTTATGAGCAGCGAGCAACCTAACATGCTTGAACAACTACATGAAAACCATTAAATTGAGATTTGTCTGAGGCTTTGTTTACTTTGCCACACCTGCTATCAGGGAGAACCAGGGGAAGTCCTGATGGTTTATCTCATGTCAGATTTTGACTGCTCATTCATTTCATTTTTTAATTTTTTCACGTGCCTAATGCTGCCAACCCAGATACCACATACAATGTGTTATTTGACATTGCATTGCGTATTAAAAGGTTAGTTGACAATGAAAATAATATTTGCTTTTAATTTACCCCCAGGCCATCCTTGGCTGACCCAGGGTGACTTTTTTTTCTTGAGTAGAACAGTGAATTTGATTCTTAGCTGAAACCATCACTTTGAGAAAAAAGCTAAGGAAAACAAAATGAATACCTGTGGCTTCTGATGATATACTGAGATCTTATGAACTGAAACGAACGGTCTCAACAAAAAAACGGAACATTTTTTACAACATTTTTACCTGCAGTAGAGCATTAGACAAACCATCTGGAGTGATGTCCAGTTCACAAGTGAATCATTCTTTTGAAGTGTTTTTTTTTTTTTTTGTGAACTAGATGAACCAGTTCAGCAAATCAGACTGAACCATCTGAAACAGTTTGCGGCTCAAGCAACACAGATCTACAAGATACTCAAGTCACCTACATCTTGACTGGCCTGAGGGTGAATAAATTAACAGCATTTTTTTATTTTCATAACTTAACATATTGCAAATATCTCATTATATTAAAAACATGACACACACGTTTCAAGAGAAATTACATTCAAGTATATTTTAGTTTACCATAAATACCAGTAATTATGAAAATACATACAGTTAAGGTCAAAAGTTTACATACACCTTGCAGAATCTGCAAAATGTTAATTCACAAGTTCACACTTACATATAATAAACTGAGTAAAGGTTATGCGTATTTGGCGTGCTGTCCGGGAGAGGGCTCCTAGCTCTGTAATCATTCCCGAACCCGGGGCACTGCCTCTGCCCGGGGAGAGGGGTTCGAGCTAGGCATTTTAGCCCGAACCCGAAGCGCTTCCCTCGGTGAAGGAATGGGCTGAAGGTGATGAGTCGGGGTGGTGGAGGGGTGCTGTGAGACGAGAAAAATGATGGTAAGACTGCTTTGGTTATTTGTAGGGCTTCTCTGATTGCTGATGACGAATTGGCCGTGTTAATTATCTGTGCGTGCTCCTCCCGAAATTTGTTAATAAAACCTTACTTATCTTGGCAAAATAAGAGGGATCATACAAAATGCATGTTATTTCATTTATTTAGTGCTGACCTGAATAAGATATTTCACATAACAGACGTTTACATGTAGTGCACAAGAGAAAATAATAGTTGAATTTAGAAAAATGACTCCATTAAAAAGTGTGCATACGCTTGATTCTTAATATTGTGTTGTTATCTGAATGATGATGTTTTTTTGTTTTTTTAGTGATGAAAAAAAGACAAAACAGTTCAGCTGCCTGCTGTTCTGCAAAAAAGTGCTCCAAAAGGAAAAACCATGCATTAAGAATGTAGATGTGTACATTTTTCTTATTTTTCTTATAAATATCTTTTTTTTTTTCTTCATTTAGTACTGCCCTTAAGAAGACAACAAAATAAGTTGCATTTACGCTGATATTCAAATTCAAAAAGTTTTCACCCCCCGGCTCTTAATGCATAGTTTTTCCTTCTGAAGCATCAGTGAGTGTTTGAACCTTCTGTAATAGTTGCATATGAGTCCCTTAGTTATCCTCAGTGTGAAAAGATGGATCTCAGAATCATATAGTCACTGCTGAAAATGTCTCAAATATGCAAAAGATGCTGGAAAACCAAAGATGAAGAACAGCGGGAAGTTTAACTGCTCAGGACAAACAAGGGACTCACTAACAACTATCATTAAACAAACAAACAAACATAAATAAATAAATCAATAAATAAAAAACACAGCTGTGGATCATTCAGGTAACAGCACAGTATTAAGAATCAAGCGTATGTAAACTTTTGAACAGGGTAATGTTTATAAATTCAACTATAATTTTATTTTGTCAACTATATGTAATCTCGTGAGACTAGTTCATGTCATGCCTACGTCTTACATCATCCGCTGGAACGCCGCTCTCTTGTGAACGCACATACAACAGTTAACGACAGTTATTATCATACATATATAGCAGTGAGCACAAGTGACTTGCAGATCTTGCAGAGTGCAATTACTGTACAGGTAAAGGGCAAGCACTAAGTAACAAAACTTTAAGGTAAGTGTCATGCTATTATAATATTGCACTAAAAATACAAATTAGTTGAGTGCTTTGTTTAGTTATAGGTATGTAGGCAATTTAGAAAATTACTTAATTTGACCATTTTTGGGAACTTCATCTTCCTCTTCTCACAATAAGGTGGAGACAGTCCCCCTAGCACTAGCATGCTGATGTTTTAATGTAATGATGGATAATGATCATACTGCTGAATCATATATCATTGTCTGGGCTGCAAGTGCACAGAGCTAGTTTTATGTGGGTAGGCCTCACCCCTTCCCTTTAGAGTTCAGATGGAAGGCAACTGGGAGAAGTTCTGAAACAATCGAAGTACACAAATTACTGTTCATAAACATTTCTTACCATCCACAAAATAGTCATGTTTATAAAGTAATATTTAGTTTTGTCCCTACAAGAATGTATTAATTTTGTTGTTCTTCCTAAACAGTTTAGGCGATTTGCAGCATCACGTGTTGTGATGGATAATATTTAATACTGTAAAAGTCATAATAGTTGCTGTTATAATTTATTTAAAGCCACTGTGTTATGTTGAGTTATGTTGCAATTCCTGGTGAGTAACTGTTTTTTTCCTCACTAAATCAATTTTTCAAGTGTTCGTTTACACCCTGCCCAAAATGCTAAATTGTAGTTGATGATGTAAAACAACAGTAACAGATAATTTGTCAATAGAAAGACACCATAAGCCCTAACTTGTTATCTGGGTCACAGATAACAGATCAGATTATTTAGAGATTTGAATTCAGAATGGACCGCTGCTGTACTCTTGATTTGAAGCAGATCACAGAGCTCTACTTGTGAAAACAACCGTCCTGTATGAAGGTTCACAGCTGGAATGTCTTTAGATCTGGAAATGCTTATGCAAGGAGGTGCAGGGTTAAACACACACACACACATACATACACGTCAGTCATATTTAAGTGTGCACATTTTTTGAGTGAGTGAAGGTGAGAGACAGAAGTTCAGTAAAATTATTGGTTTCTTGAAAAAGAGAAGAAAAGAGAAAAACAGTGAAGGAACAATAGAACAAACTGAGTTAAGTCTGTCAGAAACAGTTCAAATCAATTTAAGCAGTTGGACTATAAAACCAGCCATGTGGTTTTAAAAATAAAAGAGCTGAATCATCGTCTCCAACAATGCAGTGAACATTCAAACAAATCTCTGCTCAAATCAGACATTCCATAACAGTAAAATGATGATCTGTTCACACCCAGCGTGATGCTAAATCACAAACAAATGGTCTGTTCACACCAAGACTGAACTGAATATTTGTGAGGCTGAATGACAAACTAAAAACTGTTGAACATATTTTTCCAACATATCTTGAAAAACAAAATGTAAAGAAAAGCTTCAGTATGATACGTTGAGTTATATAACAATTATTTTAATATTTTGACAACCTTAATATTTCTTTATTAAATAGATATTTGAAGCTCAGGGAAAGAAAGATGCATATGCAAACATGTGTCCAAGAAAGGGTGTTTCCTCTGAGGAGGCAAATGAGGAAGGCAGTGTCTTCTTAACAAATATGAGAAAAAAATTCATAGTACAAAAATAAAACAAAGCAAATATTACAAAATATGGCAAAACTGTCCAACAGTGAAATCAGCAGGAAAGTTACATCTCTCTCGCCTCTCCTGAGCTCATTGTGTTTTAACAGACAAATGTGCGGTGAGTTTAGTGGGGGGTAATTGAGAATGAATAGGGGAGAGTCATGTGGGAGGAGGCAATGCCTCCTGGTTATGTTTGTCTGTGATTGGTTCATGTGATAAATCCCGCCTCTTGTGTTCTATGCATTTGCAAATCAGTCTGAATTAATAATTAGTACACATTGCTAGTCGAGTGGACTTGTCCTGATTGGACTAATGAGAAGACCAATAAAAGTAAGTAAACAACTCACACACTTATATATCATCACTTTTCAAGTCAAAATCAAACTTCTAATGGCCTGAAAACATAATCTTTGTTTTTTTTTAGTGAGCAATCAACTTGTTGAAATTAAACTTACTCCTCTGCGTCTTTGACTAGTGTTTACCGAGCTTTGATATCTTGAGATACGAAAATAAGTTTATTATTAAAAAGGACAGCTGAACATCAGTTCAGAAATTAATTGTTTAAATAAAATATAGGGTACAATGGGGCTAAAGGCACACCCTAAGAAAAATTGTGCTTTTTTTTCAATCATTTTAGCAAAGTTTGTACTATTTTCTGCATTAATAAATAAAATTATTTTTTGTTCAATAAATATATATTACATATTTTAAAATACAGAAACAAAATCATTTTAAAAGGAAACCATTGAAAGAGATCGTCGTGACATATTGTCAAGCATGGTGACCCATACTCGAAATTGGTGCTCTGCATTTAACCCATCACAAATGCACACACACAGCAGTGAGAAGTGAACAAACACACAATGGGCAGCCACTGCTCCAGCACCCGAGAAGTAACTGGGGGTTCGGTGCCTTGCTCAAGGGCACCTCAGTCATGGTATTGAAGATGGAAAGAGCAATGTTCATTCACAATTCCCACCTTCAATTCCTGCCGGTGCGAGAATCAAACTAACAACCTTTGGATTACAAGCCCAACTCTCTAACCATTAGGCCACGACTGCCCCCTATATTAAATTATGACTGTAATTTAATATAGGTTAACAGTAGTAACAACAGATAATATTTTATTATATGATATGATTAATAGCATGTTTTTAAATACGAGGGCTTCTTTCTAAACACGGTACATTTTTTTCGGTACATTACTCAACTCAAAACACTTATTTCAGTGAAAAAATAAGTCAAAAAATCTCAATTTCAACATTTTGAACAATAGGGCCCTACAATCTTTTTCTTTCTTTTTTCTGATAATCAAATACAGGCATTAAATATTTATTTTTTTTTCAACGAAATGAAAATTAAACCTTTTTATTTGTTGCCAGTTTTTCTGTTATTTCTGTTTTTATTATAATTTCTGCATTTAATTGTTTAATTAAATTTGCTAGAAAGAGGAATATTTAACACCTACATTATATTGTACAAAAGTAATACAAGACTAATACATTTCTGTTACATGTTAAACCGTACTTTTATGTTGACAGCTTGCCGGTTAGTTTTTGTGTGTATACACTATGATATGATGTTAATTTTAACAAAAAAATGGTAAAATTTACACGAAGTGACTCTCACAGCAGTTCTGGAGATTAAGTTCATGCGTTTATGTCGTCATATAATGAGACGCAGAGGCCGAAAATCTCCGCGAGCATCACCTGTGCTTCATTATTTGTGTAGTAAACAAAGCCGACTCTCCGCCATTCATTGATGCAGAGCCAAGCGGAACATGGAGGATTCATATTTAAACCGTCTTGTTGCGTTTTAATATTCACAGACACTAGTCCATATCGCGATTCGAATTAAGTGAGAGACCTACTTTTGATTTATTAATCCAAAAATTGACGAATTTTGCGGCATCCCGCGCTATAAATTCCGTTTTTATGAATGGACTCCGCGATCCGGTCTGCGTTTTAGCGGAGGAGAAATTGTAGACGCGTGACCAGGTAACGTTAGAGACAGAAATGACATGCCGTTGTGTAAGTAAGATAAATAACATAAGGCTATTTTGTTTTTTTAAATAAAAGAACAAGGTATAGACCTGTTCTATAGGAAAGGTAACCTTAAATGACGTCTGTTGTGATATGGCGCTATATAGAAAATAAAGTTTACATGACCTTAAAGGGGAAGGCCGCCCCCCTAATATAAGAGTCTTTCCTTGCTTGGTGACACAGTCATATAGCCAATGAGGATGAAATATTAAAGTCTACCTTCTTCTGAACTTCCCCTAGCAGTTGTTAAAGTTCAACCGGGAATCATGAGAGTTTGGAAGATGACATTACAGTAATCTACAAGACCACAAGACTTAAGAGAAGGGACTGCTGGATAATCATGGAGATCAGAAGGCTTGAAAAAAGCTGCTGCACATTAGGGAGAAAGTGAATGACTTCAGTAATACATTTTGACCATTATTACCCCATCTTATAACGTTTACACCAGGCCAGTCAAGCTGACGATTGTGTTGGGTCAGCCAAGGAAATAATGAGTTGGAAATTTGGAGAGTGAATGAGGTGGAAAGACTGGCTCTTTTTAAGACTGGTTAAGTGTTGGCATATGCAAAGTTGGAAGGGAGATTCTACCTGATTGTTTTTTCCTAATTTTCATCTAATGTAGTTCAGGCAGTTAAACTTGTATAACAGTAAAAGTAAAGAAGTTAGCAGAAGAGATGTTCCTCTTGACCCCGTGATATAACAGTGAAACAGTAAGACTTGTCACAAGTCTTCTACTCTTGGATAAGTTCTCTCTTCCACCAGCAACTCTGGGGAGGATGCATGAGGATAGTCTGTTTGTCCCCATCCATTGCTCGCACTTTGAGATGACCAGCCATTCCTACTGGAATAGAAATTGGTAAGGTTACTAGAGAGGTCAGAGCTTGGTCTTGTGGCTTGAAATTGCTCACCCTGATGTTTTCTTTTCATCTGGTTGTCAAGACAGATGACTGGATCAGCAAGGCTCAGAACCTGGCACAGGATTTTTTGTGTCAACTCAATCTTCAAAAATGCCCAGACAGTGTTTAACAGAAATTTGTGGTGGTTGTGGTTGTGGCTGTGCAGTCAATGTCTGGAGCTCAACTGCATATTTAGCCACAGTGCAACACCTCTGACGCAGGTCGAGAAGACAATTTCAGCCCCTCCCTGGCTTTGGAAAGGGTGATTTAATACTCTCGAGTTCTTCACAGAAGACAATCATATCACAGCATGGCATGCTGCTCCCAGACTGAAGCAGCACAGGCCAGTCCCAGCGAGTAGATGATATAAACCACCTATGAACGATTGTCGGAAAAGTTATACACTCTTAAAAATAAGAGGCTGTTTTGATTCCCCAAAGACTTTTTCAATTAACAGTTCCATTTGTCATAAAAAGAACCATTTGTCATTTTAATGATCTGAAGAACTTCGTCCACTATAAAGAACCTTTTGTGGAATGGAAAGATTCCATGGATGTCGAAGGGTCTTCATGGAACCATCAGTGCCAAAAAAAAACATTTATTTTTAAGAGTGATTGCACCAGGGCGTCCTGCACTTGCTTGGATCCTCGCAGTAGCACTGGAGCTAGTAATTGTAAAACCCTGAGGGCATAGTGGGCTGTGTTGTAGTGATCCCTCAGTCTAAACCTGAGGAGTCTTTGACATCATTGCTAAGGTTTGTGGAATTTGTTAAATAGTCTCAGAGAGGCCTTGTAGATTGGTCATAATTTGGTGGAATACCTTCTCATAGCTGTCATTTGTTTCTTTAATCCTACCATGTTTACAAAACAAACTTAGGTTTCAGTGTTGGTTGATTGGTTGGAGTTTCCTCCCTTACAATGCAGTCCAACTTGCTGGGTTACCCAAATATAGACAGCCAGGGCGTTAAAAAAAACTTTTAATAACAAAGGGTTTCCTTATGAGTATAAAAGGGATATTAAACTTAATACCAAGTAGTGAGCCAACAAATCAAAAGAGATTAAATAGAGGAACTGACAAGAGGAAATTAAACACAGTTCTGCGTAATAATTGAAAAATCAAAACAGAACAAGAATTAATGTCAATAAAACAAAAAGCACACGCTCCGAAAAGTGGCCTCTAGTGGCCTTCATTGAAAATGATCCAATTCACTTCATTGTGTAGCGATTTTGGTATTGGTACACCACCAAGCTCGCTTTTAAAATTTGTTACAGACTGAGCAGCCAGGTGTCAAGAAAAAACTTAGAGAAGCTGTAGCTAACCATGAATGGAACAGAAAAATAGCTACTTAAACATTAAATTGATAGTTGCAACATGTTCTCACTCCCAACTCGTCACATACTGATGCTTGGTCAGGACCCTTTGGCGTCATTTTTTGATGTGCAGGGTCCTTCATTGCTTTAAATAAGAAACCCTTGGCATCATAATGCTGACGCAAAAGGCACTGGGAATTTTATCGTCATGATTAAATTATATATTGGGTAATTATATTGCCATTATTGCATATATGTTGGGGTGTGATTTTTCAATGTAAACAGTCACAACAGTTTTATTTACATTTCGTTATTTACACATTTACGAGCACGTAACCCAACCCCTGCCCCTAAACCTACTGCTTGTCAATAAAACACAAGATATAACAGGCAGATACAGCTACAGTCATCATTTATTTAAAAAGTATTAATATTCCAAGTCTTCCGAGGCAAAACGATTGATTTGAGAGAGGAATAGATGCGAGCGCCATCTCCGTCCACCATAAAGCTCAGCCTGTTTGTGTGTAAAATCAAAAAATGCTGCCAGAAGAAGAGTTACGTCAGCCTTGGTTGTGAAATCTCATTGACTCTTGTGTGTCTAGTGATCGATTGCGTCATGCTAATGTTCGGGAGTGTCTTTTAAATGAGATGCGACATTTCAGCGATTGTACCTTATGTTTTACTCTCTTCTTCGCATAAAGACATTGTATGGCTTCAGAAGATTTGGAATGCAACACATCTTTTTTTTTAAAATGCTTTTACACTGCTTGTTTATGGTCAGTTTCTGCAATAAATACCCGTGACTGTACTTATATTTTCCTGTTACGTGTTTTATATTGTTCAGATGTGGGTAAGGGTGGGTTTAGGTGCTCCAATGAAAATATACATTTATATAAAATTATTTATATTTTTTATAAATGCATGCAAACTATTAAATTGAGGCAAAGAGCTGAAATCAGTGGAGAACCCTGCACATCCACAAGTGATGTCAAAAGGGTACCTTGAGCATCAAAAAGCGCCAGGGTCTTGACCAAGTGTCAATATGTGACGTCTTGGGAGTGATAACGTGTTGATAGTTTACCCAAAAATGAAAATTATCCCATTATTTACTCACCCTCAAGCAATCCTAGGTGTATATGACTTTTTTCTTTCAGACAAATACAATCAGAGTTTTATTAAAAATGTCCTGGCTTTTCCAAGCTTTATAATGATTAAGGTTTTGATGTCCTACATCATCCGCTGAAACGCCACTCTCATGAACGCGTGTACGACACTTAGCCGATATTATTGACGTGTGAGAACCTCAAGGGCATAAGTGACATTTTGGGTTATACTGGGATATATATGTTTTAAATGAAAGCTCTTTCTACTGGCAAAGTACTGTCATCCATGAGTGTACAAATTTTTGTTATAAATGATTGAAATCAGTACACAAAGTCAGATCAAACTATGCTAAATTTTTATTTTTTGGCTCTCCAGTAAAGTTGGTGAAATGTCACATAGGTCTTTCTGGTTCTAACCCCTCGTTATGTTTTATAAAGTTTTAAATATGGATATTTTTCTTACACAAATGCATTTGCTTCAGAAGGTGTTCATCATTCACATGGAGCACTTTTTATGATGGATGGATGAACTTTATTCTACTTCAGAATCTTAACAGCCATTCACTGCCATTGTAAAGAGCTAGGACATTGTTAAATGTAACTCAGACTTTGTCTGAAAGAACAAAGTCACATACACCTAGAATGGCTTGAGGGTAAGTAAATCATGGGGTAATTTTCCTTTTTTGGGTGAACTATGCTTGTAAGCAGATTCTGGCCGAGGCAAAACAATCTTATAGGCTGCATCAAAAGTCTTCAACCCTGCTCCTGGAGACTCACTGTCTTGCAAAGTTGATTTTCATCCTATTTTCACACAACTGCCTGTGTTTTTTCAAGCAATCCTGAGGACCTTGATTAGCTGGTCCAGGTGTGTTTGATTAGGATTGGAGCTGCAGGACAGTGGGTCTCCAGGAGCAGATCATGGTCAACCCATTGCCTTTATTATTGAACTGATATCTGTGCTGGACAAAGACAAACTGAAAAATGTATATGATTATGCAACCTTACTCCACCCTTAGTAAATGCTATGAATTCTATGTGGCATTGTGCTACCAGTGCTTTGGGGAAGAGCGTGACTCATTCTGACTTATTCTGCTTATGTGATGTTCCCTGAGGGCAACCAGGTAAACCCTTTAGAGAACATCCTATTGAGAAACACTCACAGAAACAATCCCCATCCCAAATGCTCAAACTAATGCACAGACCAGAAGTCTTGCCCAGATCTAGTCATGGAGCAAAACTTCCTATCTAGCAATTTTATATGTCCTCTTCATTTTCTTGTGTCTTGCTTGCTAAAAGGTCTTTCAGGATTTGAAAGGAACTTTACAAGCTTAGTTCATCCGCTGTTGCTTAATAGCTGGTTTCCATTCCTTTTGTTAGCAATGACATCAGCTTTAAAGTGTGAGATATTTTAGGGTAAATCCATCTTAAGCTCTGTTGATAGTGTATGTGTCCGCTGTAGTAATTACCACTGAAAGGAAGAGTTTGTAAAATGACTTCACAACACATTTACTGTTGAAGTCTTGTCAAGATTCACTTTGGAAAGATGTTTTGAAACATCACTACGTGTCTTGTTTTGCCTGTTCAATTTGATGTCCTCAGCCACCCAGAGTGGCGTCAGTGTTTTAAAATGATTTTAATAGGTTGTTTAAAATGGTAGCAAAACACCCGCTTAGCTGGAAGACTGCACTTGAAGGTTCAGGATAAATTCAAGAGAAAATTAAATTATTCATTGGCATAAACACAGCATGACTGATGATACAAGAATATGCCGCACTGTTTAGTATCACCCACAAACATTCACCGCATCTGTGGCAGATGAAAAGTGCAATCTATGTGGTATGGAAACATCAGCCTTATCAGCTGCTTTAGCACCATTGTGCACGTTGTTTCTTGCACTTGTATCAGCTCTCAACAGTGCTGATGCCTGAACAATAATATATGAAGCTCAGCTGAAAAATTGCTCCTATATGAAGCTTGAATGTTCAGAGCAGCATCTGTTTTACCAATTTGAAGCTCTTGGGGAAAAGACTTCAATGGGAGGAAAAACAGGACAAGACTTCAGGACGAGGTGAGGGGAGGTTTTTTTGCAGGGGGAGTTTCTCGTTTCTCCCTTTAGGACACCATTCTAAGTGAAACATCTCTTCCTTTCTGTCTGTTTCTCTGCCCCTCACTGCATGAGCCATAAACCGTCCACCCAGACTTCAAAGATCTCTGCCCGTGCGATATAAGGGCAGATGGCTTTTGTTTGAGTCTCTGTGGCGTCATGGAAAAGCATTGCTTGAGTTTTAGGACGATCAGGGATGATCAAAGAGCACTTCTTGACACCAAAACTAAAGAATCAGCCCGTGATCCTGGATTTGCAGGCTAATTGAGCAGGAAAATACTGCGAAATACATCTAAATTGGCTTGTCCCAAGAGTTAAAGAAGAATCCTTTTCCCTGAAATGATGCTTTGCGTTGACAAGTGGTACCTACAGTTGCAGGCCAAGTCAAATCAGAAGTCAGTCCAACTCACTTTGAGCACAAGCTTATGGACAATTAGAAACATCAGATGTTGATTAATATTTTAAATAATATCATCATTCCTGTAGTTTGGATGAATATCTGTGCATCATCAGTTCCTTGCCCAGTTCCAGTTCATTGAAGATCTACATAAGGAGACCTGAGCGGCATCCACAACACAATGCAACAGTAAAATTTTGTGCTTCTCAAGATTTATTTTAGAATTTGGATGAGGAAAAAATGTAATAATAAATGTCAAATTAAATTATAACAGTCCAAGCACTCAGAACATTGAATATCCAAGTTTCTGGATTGCCGTTTAATTACTTTGGCTTGACCCAGTTGTAATGTCGTGCACCACCTCTACCAGTAAATGTTGACCAATTTTTCAGTCTTTTTGTAACTCTATCTTGGCATACATTCATAACATTATTCTTCTCGGTTTTCCAGTTCTATTATATTGTACACATTTTAGCAGTTTGACAAGACAGCTTTTTTTCCTGTCAGCGTGAGCATGCAATGCTACAGATGACGAAATTTAAGAGGCCAAATATTATAGTGCCAAGTCTAAAGCAATTGATGACTGTCACTAACTCTTCAGTTTCTTCACTTACTGTGACAATTTTCCAGAATGAGATCACTGTCTGATTCATATTTACAGGACATGATGTCAAACTGTGGAATATCCAGTATGGATTGGGCTTGTGTGTATCATCAAAACACTTGAAAGGAAAGTCTATTTTTTTGTATTGAAATTTACAGAAAAAAATAAACACACGTCCACTATGTTGAAGAAATCAGACCACAATATCCATTACTGTGTTTGTAAGAAAAACACACAGAATGAAAAGCAGTCACATTGACCTAAAATGACAGAGCTTTGGGTATTTCAAAATACCATTTGATAACTTGAGTATTTGAAATATGTTCAAAGCCAGGAAATGAAGTGGAACTACTATGAAACCCATAAAGGGAATAAATGGGTGTGCGAGAGAGGAGGGGTGCCGAAACAGCCAGGTCTGGCAGTGATGAGGCGCACCTGACGTCAATGTCCG